>MU839531.1:0-108388 GCA_030685255.1 Podospora conica
AACATCTCCTTTCCCACCACCCCCTTTCGTCCACCCCCCATCCAAGTTGTGTCCGCTGGCCATATCGGGGACTCCCGTGTATACCCCCGCCGAAGGTAAGATCCCCCCCCCCCCCCCCCCCGAAGCCCCAGCTCTGACACAAAGCAGGCCGCCCCTATTCCGACGCCACCACCTCGCAACGTTTCGGTGATGGCACCCCCGTCAAGGGGCTCATGCTCCTCCAAGACACGCAGCTCATCGAAACCCTCGCGCACTTCAACCGCGAGCGCATCCCCGAGCGCGTCGTGCACGCCAACGCCGTCGGCGCCTGGGGCGAGTTCGAAGTAACCCACGACATCTCGTACCTCACCTGCGCCGCCTTCCTCACGGGCGTCGGCACCAAGAGCAAGACGCTCGCGCGCATCTCGCAGACCGGCATCGAGCGCGGCGGCCCCTCGACCCTGCGCGACGTGCGCGGGTGGTCGCTCAAGGTCTACACCGACGAGGGCAACCAGGACTTTGTCTTCAACAGCACGCCCGTCTTCTTCATCCGCGACCCGCTCAAGTTCCCCTCCCTCAACCGCTCGCACAAGCGCCACCCGGCCACCAACCGCGCCGACCCGACCATGTTCTGGGACTTTCACGCGCGCAACCCCGAGTCCCTCCACGGCCTCATGCACGTCCTCTCGGACCGCGGCACGCCCGCGTCGGTCCGCCACGTCAACGCCTACAGCCAGCACACGTACACGCTCGTGGCCGCCGACGGCGCCGCCACCTACGTCAAGTTCCACTTCCAGACCGACCAGGGCGTCGAGACGCTGTCGGCGGCCGAGGCCGCGCGCCTCTGCGGCGCCGACCCCGACCGCCACGCGCGCGACCTGTACGACGCCATCGAGGCGGGCGACTTCCCGTCGTGGACGCTCTACATCCAGGCCATGACGCCCGCGCAGGCCGAGACGTACCGCTGGAACGTCTTTGACATCACCAAGGTGTGGCCGCACGCGGATTTCCCGCTGCTGCCGGTGGGGAGGCTGACGCTCAACCGCAACCCGGCCAACTACTTTGCCACGGTCGAGCAGGCGGCCTTTTCGCCGTCGACGATGGTGCCGGGCATCGCGCCGTCGGCGGACGCCGTGCTGCAGGCGCGCATGTTTGCGTATCCCGACGCGGCGAGGTATAGGCTGGGGGTTAATTACCAGCAGCTGCCGGTGAATAGGGCGGTGTCGAGGGTGTATAGTCCGTATCAGAGGGATGGGGCCGGGACGATCGGGGATAACGGCGGGGGGGATCCGAGCTATGTGCGGTCGGGGCTGCGGGAGGTGAGGTTCGCGGGTAAGGGGGAGGGGGGGGTGGTTGGGGGGTGGAGGCATGAGGAGTGGGTAAGGGGGAGGGTCGAGGATTACTCGAGTGAGGTGACGGATGAGGACTATGTGCAGTGTAGGGCCTTTTGGAGGGATGTGCTGGGGCGGCAGGAGGGGCAGCAGGAGAGGTTTGTGGACAATGTCGCGGGGCATTTGAGGGGGGCGGATGAGAGGGTTTGGGAGGGGGTTTTTAGTGAGTTTTTTCTTCTTCTTTTTCCCCCTTATCTTTGGTGTTGTGATGCTGACGTGGTGATGCAGACATGTTTTCCAAGGTCGATGTCGAGTTGGCGAGGGCCATTCGGGAGGCAGTGGTGGCCAAGAAGGAGGAGTGATGAGGGAAGAAGTTGGGGAGGGAGGAGAAATTGGGGACATTGTGTGATTGTACAAAAAAAGGATTTTTCAAGGTTGAGGCAGCGCAAACCTTACCACAACACCAACAATTTAGAAAAGAGAACAACGCCCTTCTCCATGAGCTTCAAATGTTTACGGCGATGAAAAAAGATGTGATCGAAGCCAGGCCGACAGGCTGCATGCCGGACTCGGGTCACCACCAATCAGAGACCTCCCGTCGTCGGCATCATGTCGACCCGAGATCAAACGGGCCGGGATGGCGGCGGGCGCACAACCATGGCGGCACGGGAGGGGACGGCGTGCAACCAACGGACTGCCATGCAACCGATACAGTCCGAGTCAATCCGACCTGATCCTTCGGTCGCTTGACCCAAGAGTCAATTGACTCCATCCCTCCCCAACATTGTCGACTCGACACATCGTGAACATCGACGTCGACCATCGTCGCCAGCAACCATGACGACCCTCTCCCTCCACCAAGCGTGGACAACCCTCCGCTCGTCACCGTGGCACATCCAATACGCCACCATCGCCGCCCTCCTCCTGCTCCCCTTCCTCCTCACCTACGTGCTCACCTCCCTCCGCGCCTCCTTCGGCCGGCGCATCGCCGCCCGGCCCGGCCCCGGCCCCAAAGAGGCCCCCGTCGCCCCCTACGCCGTCCCCCTCCTCGCCCACACCTTCCAGTTCGCCGTCCGCACCGAAAAGTTCCTGTGGCACATGCTCTCCCTCTTCCCCGCCACCCCCTTCCGCCTCTTCGTCGGCCCCCAAAAGTTCACCTTCATCCCGCACGGCGACCTCGTCCTCGCCCTCTTCCGCTCCTCGCGGGACCTCACCGCCAAGCCCCTGACCATCACCTCCCTCCGCGACCTCTTCGCCATGCGCCCGGCCGACCTCACCGTCTTCCTCCGCGACGACTCCGGCATCCACGCCAAGCCCCTCCCAGGCTTCGAGTCCTTCCCCCCGGCCCACCGCGTCTTCTTCGCCCAGCACCGCGACCTGCACAACCTCCTCACCGGCACCGCCCTAGACGTCATGACGTCCCGCTTCATCACCCTCTACTCCTCCCACCTCCACTCCACCCCCTCCCTCCCCCGCACCACCGACTGGACCCCCCTCCCGGACCTCTACGCCTTCCTCCGCACCTCCATGTTCACCGCCGCCACCACCGCCCTCTGCGGCCCCCACCTCCTCCGCCTCGCCCCCACCCTCCCCGCCGACTTCTGGGCCTACGACCGCGACCTCATGCTCTTCCTCCGCCGCACCCCCCGCCTCCTCGCCCCCCGCGCCCACGCCACCCGCGACCGCGTCCTCGCCGCCTTCGCCGCCTGGCACGCCCACGCCGCCGCCCACTTCCCCGCGTCCGACCTCGCCTCCCCCCTCCCGGAGTGGGAACCCCTCTGGGGCGCGCGCCTCAACCGCGCGCGCGCGCTCATGTTTTCCGGCGCCGGGCTGTCGGCGCACGGTCGCGCCTCGCAGGACCTGGGTATGCTGTGGGCGACTAATGCTAATGTGGTACCCTCGACCATGTGGGCGCTGCTGGAGATCTACCGGACGCCGGGGCTGGAGGGGAGGGTGCGCGCTGAGGTGGATGGGTGCTGGGATGAGGGGAGGGGGGAGTTTGATGTGCCTGCGCTGTGTGGGCGGCCGTTGTTGACGAGTATTTACCACGAGGCGTTGAGGTATAGTGTTGGGGTGACGCCGGCGAGGGATATTCTGGTGGAGGAGGTGGAGGTTGGGGGGTGGCGGTTTAGGAGGGGGGAGACGCTGATGTGTAACACGTGGTTTGGGGGAAGGGATGAGGGGTTTTGGAACGTGGGGAGGGTGGTGGGGGGGCGGGCGGAACATCCGGTGGATGAGTTTTGGGCGGAGAGGTTTTTGGAGTATCCCGATGATCCGGCGAGCGGGCCGGTCAGGAAGAAGGATGAGTCGGTGTATCGGGGGGCGGGCGGGAAGGCCAAGACGGTGGAGGATGATAGGACGGCCAAGGTGGTCACGGCTGGGACGGCGGGGCACTTTTTCCCGTATGGCGGGGGGACAAAGATTTGTCCGGGGAGGTTCTTTGCCAAGCAGGAGATGGTGGCGGCGATTGCGGTGCTGATGCGCGAGTTTGAGGTCGAGTTGCTGGATGTCGAGGGGTCGAGGAAGACGAGGCCGGATATGAAGTACTTTCCGGCTGGGTCGCTGCCGCCGGACCGGGCCGTGCCGGTGAGGATGAGGCGGAGGAGGTAGGTGCGCGGCACGGTGTTGAGGATGATGTGACGGGCAAGTATTTCTGGGAGATCACCGGCCGGGACGGAGCTCTCATTTCTTGATCGATGGATGGTATAGGTGTTGGTGTGTGCACGATGGCTCCCACTGGTTCCAAGGGGGCAGCAGCATCATCAAGCCCCTGAGGCTCGAGATTGGTTCGAGAGCCGAACAACAACCCTTATTCTCTTAAGAAAAGCGAGAGGGTGTTGCAAAATTATCCTCGTGCTCTTGAGATCGGTCTTTCTGCTGTGGTAGAACTCCACCAGCATGATAGTAAGTCTCGCGCCATCTTACATGGAGAACCTGACAGAACACGCCGTAGCTGGATTGAAGGCCGGGAAACTTGGTGCAGCACGTTTCTCTACCACCACCACCAACTCTCTCTCTGCCCTTACATTCCAGCAAACGCCCCCTATCATGACCCTCGTAGCTGTGGCCCGTGGGGAGCAGATGGTCTCGCGATCTCCACTCTGGCATCACGCCGGTTCAGTTCTCTCAAATGATATCCACCCAAATAAGGGCAGCAGCTCAATTGTTCGTGTCAACACAGAGACCAGCACAGCAAACCCGTAGATAAACCGAGACAAGACGCCTTCATCTTGTTATGCTGGGAGCGCGCTGGGGCTGGTAGAGCTTTACATCCCGTTAGCGTACTCGACCGAGTCAAGCTACTACGGAGAGATAATATGGATATGGCGTCTGGCGAGTCTGATGAGGCTGGGGGTTTAGAGAGACTGTGAGCTCTCTGGCGAGCTGGCTGAGAAGGAGTATGCTGGAGAGGAGTTAGACGGCGTTTCGCGAGTGTTTTCCTCTCTTTTTGCTTTGGTCTTGATACCTGTTCTGGGGGTGTGTTGAGAGAAAGGGGGTGGGAAAGGGGCTGCAGGGTGCAGATCCGTGTGGAAGTGCCAGGACGGGCAAGGACATTGCGCATGGTTTGGTCGATGGCAAGCTCCGCGTTCATGGCGTGGAGAGTCTGAGGATCATTGATGCCTCGGTGATTCCCGTGATTCCCGACTGTCGGATCCAGAACTCGGTGTACATGATTGGCGAAAGGTATGTGCTTCTGAGGGTGGTATGAGAGAGGAGACGCTGACGTTTTGTCGTTTAGGGCGCCGACCTCGTCAAGGCTGCTCACCCGGACTTGTATGCCTAGACGGTGTGCTAGGGGTGTGGATTGCGGACAGGGTGGTGGGCGATTTGGGGTCGGGGTAGACAGGGGCTGAGTTGTTTACTTGAAAAGGGGTTGAGGACAGGGTGGTGGACAGGGTGGTGGGTGTCAGGAAATGGAAAGGGGTTGGGTTGTTTACTTTAAAAGGGGTTGAGAATGAAGAAGGGAACAAGATACGACACCGACCGTCCCGGTAGATCCAGACAGACATAATAACGTTTTCACCCCTCCATTGCATTGACGGCAACCTTTTCCTGCTCTTCACAGTTAATACATGACATTCCCATCTTGATATATCCAGAACACAGCAAGCTCCAGGCAGCTGCCCCCCCTTGACCTTGGAACAGTGTAATCCATCCCGCGATAATCTGGCAACACTCTCAAAGTGATGTCCCCAACATTGTGTAGGTCCAGCTTTATCCAGCTGTATACAGCTGAAGGTCCCGACATCGGCGACATCGGCGTCATATTATGCCCGCCCCTGCATACCCGTCTGTTGCCGTCACGATATTGCGTCTGAGAAGGTTACCGACGCGTGGCTAAGGCACGCACTTCACACACAACTACGTAGACAGCATCATCGACCCGCCATCGTTTGTTTATTTCTACGATGCTCTCGCCCCGCCCTTCGTCTTCGTCTTCCTCTTTTCCCTCAAGTCACCGACTTTCCCAGCGCTTCAACCCAGAGCTAAGTACCCACCCACGCTTTCCATAAACACACATTTCCACTTGCCTCTCGACACACACACACTTCCTCTCCCTCTCCCTCTCCCGTTTTCCTTTTTTTTTTTTTTTTTGTGAGGTGGTGGCGAATATGCCACACGCTAACAGCGGGACGCAGCACCACTGCCCGCTCGACTGCGGTCGGGCGGGCAACTGCCGGTACATCAAGGCCGGCGGGGCGCGCCGTTGCGGCCGTCACCAGGTCTGGTGTGCCGAGCACGACTGGGTGTGGACCCTGGGGTGCGACGAGGGCTGCGCCCCCTACGTGAGGGCGTCGGCGAGCGAGGGGTCGACCGACGGGTCGAGCACGGGGAGCGACGGCGGCGACGGCGAGGGTGCGGCGGCGAAGCCGAAGAAGAAGAAGAGGGGGAAGCAGCCCAAGGGGGGGCATCGGTAGCGGCGTTGCTGTTTTTTTTTCCCTCACTTTTTAGATAGACTCCCTCCCCCCTCTGTGACTGATGAGATGATTGATGGCTGACGATACCAGGGAGAGCGGACATTTCTGCTTTCCCACCCTCCAGACGACGACGCCGACGCCGACGCCGATGCCGACGACAATGACCGAATACAAGCCCCGTCCACTCCCCTCCTTTCGACGAGGGGAGGGGCGACGGGATAAGTCAGCCCCTCCCGAGACTGATGAGATGAGTGCTGATGCTGCCGAGTTCAGGGACGATACCAGGGAGAGAGGGCACTACCCCTTTCCCACCCCCCGACCGACGACGCCGACGACGACGCCGACAATATGGACCGAATACAAGCCCCGTTCACTCCCCTCCTTTCGACGAGGGGAGGGGTGATGGGGTAAGTCAACCCCTCCAGAGACTGGTTGGATGCCTGCTAACATTTCCCTAGTTCAGGAAACGAATCTGGGAGACGGGCAATTCCTCCATTTCCATCGCTCGCCCGACGACGACAGTGCCGACGAATGAACCGACAATGAGAACGACCGAAACGACGACGACGACGACGACGACCGATCGATGACGGAGATAATAAGGAACAAATACAGGCCCGTCTGGTGCCACGATGCCAACTTGTCATTGCCGGAGCCATTTCGGATCGGATGGAAGCGGCGTTGATGCAACATCAGGCGGCCAAACATGGTCTTCAGATTGCAGCTCCGCCGAGTCCGCCCAAAGCCCAACATGAACCCGAACCTCCCCCGAACCAAACCACTCCGTTGCAATCTGCCACGGTGTGTGCGGCGTGTGCTGATACTCGCAGCCTTCGACCGGCCGCACCGTCGAGGAGGGCCTGTCTGGCAGGCCACCCGTAACCGTCGTAGTCTGGAGGATTCCCTCCAAAGATGTCACGAAGAGCCCCGGCAGCTTGCTGTCCGGCAAAGAGCAACTGTACTGCGTACCGGGCTTCCAGGCACTCGATAAGGGGTAATGGTCGGTTTACGGGGTCGGTTGTAAGCCACCGGCGTGGTCGAACGGAATCCAGGCCAAGGAGTCCAGAAAGGGGAAATTCAACCAGCTTCGGGTTATTGTCCCAGAACGTCTCCCTCTCCGCCGGGATGAAGTAGTAGCAGCTTGGCCTCGGCCTTGCCCAAGAAGACGCCTGCCAACATGCCCGGACAAATTTGCTCGACACGCAGCCCGGGCCCCGGGGGGGGGGGGGGGGGGGCAAAGGCCAAGTAGGCCAAAGCGACGCTTCCCCCCACAAAAAAGGAGGGAAGGCCGCCCGGCACATACCCAAAGGGGGGTCAAAAACCAAAAACCCCGCCCCCCCCCCCCCCCCCCCCCCCCCCCCCCCCCCCCCCCCCCCCCCCCCCCCCCCCCCCGCCCCCCGCCGCGCCCGGGGGGGCCCCGCCCCCCCCCAAAGGCCAAGTAGGCCATAGCGACGCTTCCCACCACATCAAAGGAGGGAAGGCGGCGCGTCAGATCCCAACTGGCTGCTCAACATCCTCAAGCACCGAGCCACCCGCTCCCTCCAACAGCAGTATGCAGTCGGCATCAACGGGCAACCTGGCGACCACGCCCACATCGTCGAGATCTTCGGCCTCGCAGAAGAGCTCCTGGGCATGGTGGCCGCTGAGAGGAATGGCACTCTTCGTGGATAGAAGACAGAAGAGAAAATGTGTGGGCTCCTGTCCCTCCAGCCATTTGAACTGGTGTGTGCCAAGGAGGAAGGGGAGGAAGAAGACCAAGAATAACGACAGACGACGACGAGAAGCCCAAGATGAAAAGGATTCCATCAAGAGCCCGCGGGAGAAGTGGGGGGCGGAGCAGGAGAAGAAGAACTGTAGAGAAGCTGACGGCTTTCAATGTACGCAGTGGTGGAAGCCTCCCACGACCGAACAGTCTCGACGAGGGGACACGGTCTTCGAGGGACGATATGGAACACCAGGGACAGCGGAGGCTGGAGCCAGACGACAAAGGACAGAAAGGAAAGCGGTGCAGGTTTGACTTGAGAAAGCTGTGACCTACGCTTCCAAATGTCTCTGGATCAGACCGCCTACTGACCGTCGCTGGACCAAAGTGTCAGGTACGCTGCAAGCTGTTGACCAGTCTCTCGTCCAGGTATAGTTTGACTGTTTTGCTGTTGAAATGTATGGTCTGCAATGAGATGGTAAGTACAGACTCTCTAACTGAACAGCAAACCCTCTAACTGAAACACAGAGGATGTAAACAGAATATGACAGACACTAACCGTCGGATACCATCATGTCCAAGCGCCCCAGAGTTCCTTTGTTCGCGGTCTTCTTCCCGTTGAATCCGTCCATGAACTCATCCTGTCAAGACATATATCAACACCCACCTCGCCGGCATTTCTAGGGACTGACCAAACCATTCTCACCCTCTCATCCTCTTCCTACCCTCACTCCTCCCCCTAGCCTCACACACGCAACCGACCCTAAGCACCACCAAACCAGCCAACTTGGCTGTTCCCAGCTCCAACACAACTTCCCACCCATCTCGACGACGCCGAAATTTACCAGCAAGAAGAACAACAAGCCAAAGGACGAGTCGAACAACATGCCTCTAACATGCACCATGCAGGGCAAGGATAGCGACGATTGCCAGTACAGCCCAGACCCGAACCGGTTCTGCCTCGCCCACCAGGAGAAGTGCCCAATCCACCCCAGAATCTACCCGAAAAGTGGCAACTTGAAGGGTTGCCCGGATTGCAAAGCGGTCCAGGAGAAAAAAGATCGGGAGAGGGAGAAACGTAGGAAGAGGCTGAGGAAGAGGGGAAATCGGTGATGAGGCACCCCTTGCCGCCCCCTGATGGACCTCTCATCAAGTGGGTGGGATGGGCGAAGGTGTCTCCCGAGACGACCTCTTCTCGGCCCTGGCGCTTTCCACAGCCTGGCCCCAACCGGTAAGGTAAGGGTTGGGAACGCAAACGGCAACTCTCCAACACCATCTTCATGACGAACGGCAGGCCTTGATTCCTTTCCGACCCGGCACCGACGGGACACAACTTGTGTCCAAGGTCGACTAGAGGTAGGTCTCATGCTAACCCAAGGATGTCGACCAAGCCCATCTTCAGAATGATTTGGAACCCCCGTTTCGGGAAGTTTGTTTTGGAACCCCCTTTTTGGAAAACACTTTTGGAAAAATGCCGGAAATGGGTTTAGACATGGCCAGAAGAACATGAGAAAAGAAATAAAAAACATTAGAGTAGAAAGAAAATTACCCCCATCTTCTCAGTGACTGTGACTCTATCCGCGCCATAGTATCTTTTGTGCCTGAATTTCTGCGTGTCTTGGAGGCTTTGTCGAAGATGATGACGAGTGGTTTTCGAGTCTCGGTTTTTTCCTTGTTGTAAAGCTCCAACCAGGTTTCAGAGACAGCATACGCATCCGATGTCCAGCGTAGGACTTGGCTGGCAGGACTTCCTCGCCACTTGACAACGGAACCAAAAAGACCCTTTTTGAAAATGAATCTTGGGAGTTGAAAGCCACGGGTATCCGTAGATTGGGATTGAAAAGATCGAAAAGACTGAAAAGAAGAATGATGGAGACGATAGGGAATGCTTCCATGTAGGGAGTCTGGATTGACAAGTTGGACTTGGCCTATGTCCATTTACCTGTGCAACTGAGGGTGCCAGAACAAATTCGGGCTGGAACGTACATTTTGATATTTCGAGAGTCCTAATACGAGTTTCAGTGCCAAACTCAAGCTTCCCGGGGAAACCATTCACGTTGAAAACACAGCGAAAACTCGTCGGCGGGATCTCAAACATAATACATTACTTGATAACTTGAATGGCCAGAAAGCCGATGGCGTGAGCCTGTGTCGCTCGAGTCCGCTTCCCATCCAGGGGGATCGCCAATATGCCTTGTTGTCGACCGTGGATGTACAACAGTCCTCCAACAGTCTACTGCGGGACAAGACTCGGAGCAGATCTCAAATCTTGGCAGAAGCAGTGGCTTCGGCCCTCTGCTGCCGAATCGCCGAGCTGCTGATCTTGGTCGCAAAATTGTCCGACTTGGCCGCCTTGTCCGGCATTTCTTGGGCGTCGAGCACATCAACCTCGTAGACCTGGAGAGCATTCCAGCCCTTCTCAACCCGACGGTCGTTGACAGCCTGGCCGCCCGACCGGGTCTCGCCCGAGACGACCAAGGCGTCCATTTTCTCCATGGTGATGGTGGGCCCAAAGGGGTCTTGGATGCGGACGCACTGGATCGAGATGGTGTCGTTGCGGAAAGAGGCCTGGAAGTCGCCGTCCTTTTCGACAATGTTGGGTTGCAGGCTGTCCTTCCACCCGCGCGGCAGCAGTTGGAGGAGGCGTGAGAGAAAGAATATGACGTTTCTGGCCCTGACCTCCCATGGCTGGACGAGGTCGGCGTACTTTTTGTTCTTGAGCAACTCGTCACCGGTGATGCCAATGACAAAGGTGCAATGCTCTCCCGTATCCTTGAATGGCACATCGAGCAGCAGGGCGGCAGCCGTCAGGAGCAGCTTGTGGCCCGGATGCAGCCAGTCAAAGGTGCCGCCGAGGCAAACGACAGAGTGGCCTGGGGTTGGCGGTGGTGGCGGGGGCGAGTCGGACTTGGTGCCGTGCAGAGTGAGACCCCCCTCGACGAGAACAAGCTGCTCCTGTAGCAAGACCTGCTTGCCGTCGGCGAGGTTGAGGTACAGGCGAGACAGCTCGAGCCCGAGCTCACTCTTGACCTGGAAGATGTAGTTCCAGGGATAGTAGGTGGCGGCAAAGGTGGGGAAGTCGACAACGACCGTGTTGTTTGGCTCTATCTTTGGGCGCTGCTCGACGTTGATGCGTCTGTTGCGGTCATGGTCAATCAGGACCAGCGTGACATCGACGGAGCCGGGCCCGCCATCGAGTTCGGTCGAGATCTTGAGCTCGGCACACACGACGGCGATCAGGGAGTAGAGGCCGGCGATCAGAGACTGGGCTTGGGACCAGGATATTGTCTTGGAGCGCATGAACTGGCCATGGAGAAGGGGGCATGCCACGGCCACAACCAGCGTGGTTGCTTGCTTGGGGTTTCGAAGTCTGGAGAGGGCCGCTCGGAGGGAGGGTCGGTATGCGGCGTCGAGGAGGGTGCCGCTGCAGGGCGAGGGGGGGTAGGGGAGGAGGAGGAGGGACGGGAGTTGGGTCCGGTGTATTGTGGTCATGGTGGGCGGCTGTCTCTTTGATGGCGTCGCATCAGTCCGTTGATGAAGGTATTGGGGGGGAGATGGTCAAGGTCCCGTCGAGGTGGACGGGAGGCGGGTGAGAGGTACAGGTCCGGAGTACCCCTCCCGGCTTGGGCTTGGGCTTGTGATGCCCGTTTGCCCCTCCAAGCTGTTAGTGCCAAAAGGTGGGCTGACAGTGCGGAATCCAGGACCGATTCTTGAATTGGCATGTTTCTTCCTCAGGGGCCACAGTGCCGGGGCTGGCCCTGTACACACTCTCACACTGTTCGGCATGGGAGAGCGACATGGAGGCTGGTGAGGATTCCACCTTTCTGCCCAAGCATGAGGAATATGCACTTTTTGAAAAGATCAATGTGAGATAGAAAGTCTTCCCATGGCATACCAATTTTGTACCATTTTAATTATTTTCCTTGGGGTTGGTAAGGTGTGGTTTGGAACACACCAGCCACCGCGATCGTCTTGTCTTGGCACCCACCTCCAGGTCTGCTAGCCGCTGACCCGCTTCCCGCTGGGAGTCCGCCCGGGGCCAGCCCGACCTACCCCTCGACTCGACTCCAACCCCCGTTTCGTCCTTGGTCCTTGGAATTGGGCCAGCTTCACCACTCCGAGCACCCTCCTTTCTGCTGTCAGGCTGACTTGTTGCCGACGGGCATTTGCGCCCACGAGCATCATCGCCCTCGTGCTGAAAGCGACGACGAGAAACAATTAATTGGACGCGCCCCTGTCTCTGCTGCATCGTCAACACCCCCCGCCATCATCTTCTGGCGCACATCGCCATCGCCATCGCCATCCCCCGTCTACCCCCCCTCCCCCTCCCCCCCCCGATAACTCGACACTCCATCTCGATCGAGCCCTGTCGTGGACGCGCGCCCCGTCCTCGCCCTCGCCATGAACCCCCAGCAGCCGCAGCAATACGGCCAGCCGCCGCGGCGCACCGGCACCTACTCCTCCACGCACAACGACGAGCTGCACATGTCGTCGTCGGGCATGACCCATCCGGGCCAATTATCCCCCCGCGACTACCCGACCACCAGCAACCCTCACATCAAGCTCGATCAGGCACCGCCAAACCCCCCGCAGCTGCAGAGCTACCAGAGCTCGGCCGCCGTGCCGAACGTGCTCCAGCCCGGCGGCATGGCCAGTCGACCGCCCGTCATGTCCTCCAACACGGCCCCCTCGCTGCCCACCCTGCAGCAGCAGCAGCAGCAGTCTGACTATTCGACCCCGTCCAAGTCCAACTCGTTGAACGCACACAACTACTCGCGCTCCAGCCCCGCCGCGCCATACGAAGGCGGCTCTGGCTACATGCCCTATACCCCTTCCTCGGCCGCCGGCTCCTCGTCGCAGTACATGTCGCCCACCGACGGGAAATACGGCCCCGCCGGCTCCCAGCGCAATGTCTCCAACACCCCTCTCGGCCTGGCCGATATCAGACCAAGAGCAGACTCCAACCTTTCCGACGGCCTTCCCGGCACGCCGGCCTACGAGCTCGCCAACCCCCAGAACCGAACCTCCAACTACAGCGCCCCCTGGGCCCTCTACGCCTTTGACTGGTGCAAGTGGGCGCCTCAGGGCAACGGCGCAGGCAAGGTGGCCATCGGCAGCTATCTGGAGGATGGCCACAACTTTGTGAGTATCCGGATCCCGTGCGCCATTTCAAGACGACGCTGACAGTACAACCGCGCAGATTCAAATCTTGGACACGCACCTGACGCCCACGCCCACCGATGTCTACACCCCGGGCACCTCCAAGTTCACCATGGACTTTACCAGGGTAGCAGAGGCGACACACTCGTACCCCGTCACGCGCCTGCTGTGGGAACCGCCATCGTCGCAGAAGCAATCGACTGACCTGCTCGCCACTTCGGGCGACCATCTCCGACTGTGGTCTCTGCCCTCGGAAACCCAAGTGCCCACCCCCGGTGGTTCCATAACCTCGAGGAATGGGCGCGATGCGCCCGTCACCAAGCTCACCCCCCTGGCTCTTCTCTCCAACTCCAAGACGCCGGACCATACCGCGCCTCTGACGTCGTTGGACTGGAACACGGTCACGCCCAGCTTGATCATCACGTCGAGCATCGACACCACTTGCACCATTTGGGATATCCCTTCGTTGACGGCCAAGACACAGCTCATTGCCCACGATAAGGAGGTGTACGACGTCCGGTTTTGTGCCCAGAGCGTCGACGTGTTTGTCAGCTGCGGTCAGGACGGCAGTGTCCGGATGTTTGACCTTCGGAGCCTTGAGCACAGCACCATCATCTACGAACCGACGTCCAAGGACGACAGGGGTAAGTGTCTACCGTACTTTGTTGTCGCCACACTGCTAACAATGCCACGCAGATGCCGCTGGTGGCCGCATCAGCCCCACGCTCGCGCAGCAGACCATGTCGCATGCGCCGCCATTGCTGCGACTGGCCACCTCCCCGCACGACCACCACCTGCTGGCGACCTTTGCGATGGACTCTAACGTGATCCGGATTCTGGATGTTCGGCAGCCGGGTCAGGCCCTGCTGGAGCTGCGGGGGCATCAGGGCGCCCTCAACTGCGTCGAATGGTCGCCCCTGCGACGGGGCACGCTGGCCTCGGGCGGCGACGACTGCCAGGTCCTCGTCTGGGACCTGCTCGGCCAGGCACCGTCCCCGGCGGCCGGGGGCGCGGCCGACAACGCCAGGAGTCCGGTGGCCAGCTGGCAGTGCGACTACGAAGTTGGAAACCTGGGGTGGGTGCCGCATCTGGGCACCCCCGACTATGGCGAGTGGCTCGGTGTCAGCGCTGGGCGAGGCGTATGGGGTGTCAAGGTGTAGGAATCCCTTGAGGTGGAGGAGTGCTCCTCTGCAGACTGGAGACTTAAGGGGGGAATAGGGCGGGAGGATGCATTGCGAGCCAGGCGTTTGGGATATGATGCGCGCGGGCCAAGATGGTGTGATGATGATATGGTTATATGAGTTGGGCAAGCGAAGTTGATGCTGCCGAGAAGCTATTGATACATTCCAATTCTCGAAAAAGGACAGCGCTAGCATAGATATGGAGACATGGCATTCTTGCGCTTGAACTTGACCTGGACTCTCAAGGTGACCAAACCACGACATGGACGACCCCCACTGCTTTCAGGATAGTCGACCTGGTGGGAATCGACTTGTAGCTCGACCATCATCTATATTCGAGACACCACGCTCAGAGGGTGCTGAAACACTTCCATCATCTCTGTACCAACAGAGGCATTCTTCTTCCCCTATACAAATCTGTCAGTCTCTAGGGCTTGGTGAATCAATAGTAAAGGACCCAGGCATGCTCTCATATATTCATTCCTATGTCAAAACTCTACTCTCCCTTCACCGCCGCCTTGGCCGCCTCCTCTCCGGCTATCCGTCCAAACACGACACACTCCAACAGCGACGAGCCACCCAATCTGTTGTCGCCATGAATGCCTCCGGTGATCTCGCCAGCGGCCCATAGCCCCTGGATGGGCTTCTCCTCCTCATCGTAATCCGACGCCAACACCTGCGCCTTGGTGTTGAACGCCACACCCCCCATGGTAAAATGCGTGATGGGCGTCACCGTCCCCACCGAGACCAAGGCATCCTCATCCCACTTGAGCGCCCCCGACTCATCCCTCTCCGGGGCCCGGAGCTTCCAATGCCCAAACGCCTTCCTCCCCAGCAGCACCGGATTCCCGACATCCCCCGCCCCCACAGCAGCCGCATACTCCCGCACCGTCTCCTGCGTCGTCGCATCCAGCTCCGACACGTGGACCTTGTGGCTCAACAGCCCCTTCATCGTATAAAACCCGACATGCCCCCTGGCGGCATCGGCCGCGCCGACATCCAGCAGGATCTGCACATCCCACTGCCGCAGCCCGCCCTCGGTCTCCATCGGCGGCAGCTCCATGATCGCCTTGCTCACCCTCTCGCGCGTGTCCAGCTCGTTGACGAACCGCTTGCCCTTGTACAGCAAGATGCCGCCCTCCCCGCGCAGCATCTCCGCCGCCAGGATCTTGACCCTCTCCGCCGGATGCTTCGGGTCCACAAACCCCGTCGGATGCACCTGCACACTCTCCATATCCACCAACTTCGCCCCAACCGCAGTGAGCACCCCATGCGCCCCCACCCGCGGCTCATTCGTCGACGGCATCCCCTCCAGATCCGGTCGGTACTTTTTCAACAGCCCGTCCTTATCCCCCGCGAACCCGCCAGTCGCGAAAACCACGCTCCCGAATAACCTCTCCGTCGCCCCGTCCGGCCCGACGTACTCCACCCCTTCCACCCCCCCGCCCTGCTGCAGCAGCTTCGTCACCCGGCACCCGAGCAGCATCGTGAACCGCTCCTCCCCCTTGACCTTGTCCAGCAAAGCCTTGACAATCGCCCACCCCGGCGGCGTCCCGCCCGCCGGCCGGTGCGTGCGCGCCTCGCTGTGTCCGCCTAGCTGCGCGACGACGGATAGGTCCACGCCGAGGGTGGACAGCCACTGGATCGCGCCCGCGGAGCGCGAGGTCAGGGTGGAGATTAGGCTCTCGCGGGCCTGGCGCGCGCGCGGGGGGGCGGAGGTCAGGATGTGCCCGGCGGAGCGGATGGTGTCGGCGTAGAAGGCGGGTTGCTGGGAGGGGGTGTCGGCGGCGTTGATGCCCGAGGAGGCTTTGATGGAGTTGCCGCCGGGTTTGGGGGCGGCGTCGAGGAGGTAGATGTTGGGGGTGGAGGGGGGCGTGGTGAGGGCGGTGAGGGCGGCGGAGAGGCCGGCGAGGCCGGAGCCGATGATGATTACCGAGGGGGTGCGCGGGGTGGGAGGGGGGGACATGATGGTGGATTTGAGGAGGAGGAGGAGGAGGATGGTGGTGGAGAGGAGGAGGAGGCGGCGGGATATCAGGTGCATGAGATGGGGGGGTTGTGGTGGGGGTGGTATCACGGGGTGGGATACCTTGGATTTGGGAGGATGTGGTGGTGATTGTGGTGATGGGGTGGTGTGGAAAAGGGGGGGAGGGGGTTCAGTATTTACGACGACGACGAGGGATGAGATCACCCGTGGAGAAGTGTCAAAGTGTCAATGTTTCTGGGATTGGAGGACATCGGATGACATGTGCATGCTGTCGGATGATGTCTGGCCAGGCCAGGCCGAGATGCGGGAAGCCAAATCCTTCTTGGGTGGTGGTCAAATGCGATAGAAACAGGCGATCTCGATGATCTGTGCTATCCACGTTCGGTTCAATTGAGAATTATTCCCGGTGGGAGTGAGGAGTCCCGTTGGTAGTGGTGGGTGTCACGTGCTCCCGCGTATCGCGCGCGATTGAGGCCGCTGGATTTCCAGGCTGGGCTGTCTCCACAACCTCGTCAAGGCCTCAATCAGCTGTACCTCGCCGAGACACGAGCCATCGCCCGACCACCGCGAATGGACCAGTAACCATGTGGCTTCTGGAGAGCGAATACTTTGAGGGTACGTCAACCCCTTTTTCCTTCTTTCTGCGACCATGGGACAAGCTGACAGACACAGGCAAAAGGCTCTGGCTGCGGCCTGGCAGCACCTATCTCTTTGGCCGATCTCCCTCCGATAGTGAGCCCCCCAGAACGATCCATGCTCTACAAAGATATACTCACAGTGTGTAGCCGGCCAGCCAGCTCTTACCGACAAGACCATCTCTCGAAAGCACATTACACTCCGCGTCGACAACGTTCCCGAGGGTGGTGGCGTACGTGATCCAAGACGCGTCTTGCTGGAGGAATGCTGACACATTGTCCACGTGTAGCGAAACCTGCAGTCACGATCCCGAATCACGCTCGAGGACCTCAATACCAAAAAGGGAACACTGTTGAATGGCGTCCAGATCCGCGGCGAGACCAAGGTGCTCTCGGGAGACGAGCACGTAATAAAGCTGGGCACCTGCACCAAGGTCCTCACGTACGTCCCCGGCACCACCCACTGAAATATGCGCTGACAGGTCTGCAATGACAGGATACGATGGCATCCAGTTGTTCTCAGCTTTTCCTTTACCAACAAGGAACTGCGCGCCGACCCCTGGGAAACCCTCCGACAGAGCCTCGAGCAGCTCGACATCAAGTACTCCTCCGAATACGAAACACTCACATCGCACGTCGTGTCGAAGAAGAGAAATACGTCCAAGGGGCTCCAGGCCTTGATCAATGGCAAATACATTGTTACAGACACTTTTATCAACGCCATCGTCGAGGCTGCCACCCCACCAGCAGACCCGGAGGAGGGCACCCTCAGTCCCCTCGAGCGAGACTACGAAGGCAACTGGCCAAACCCAATCAACCATCTACCCCCCCGAGGCGAAGAGCCGAGCGACCGACCAGCAGATGCATATGCCCCCAACGAGAAGAGGCAAGATGTGTTTGAGGGATACACCTTTGTGTTTTATGAGCAGAAACAATATGACAATATCTTCGCTGCCATTACCCACGGCAAGGGCAAGGCACTCTACAAAGAGGTAACGCCAGGCAAGACGGATGTCGACGACTTTATCCGCTATGTCAAGGAGGTGGCAGGCGAAAAGGGGATGGGATCCTTTGAGGACGGAAGCGAAGGGAAGGGCGTCGTCGTCGTTCGATATGTGCCTGCGAAAGGAGACGACTACGAATGGTACGCCCAGTTCCTGACGACATTCGCACAACGACTTGACCATCGCCCCATCGACCAGCGAGAATTCCTCGAGGCCATCCTGGCATGCGACGCGTCGATGCTGAGACGTCCCCTTGAGGAGGATACGCAACAATCTCGACAAGGCAGCGGGACCCAACAGCCCGTTGCCCGCGAACCCGAACCCGACACTCGCATGGATGTCGACGAGCCAGAACCCCAGCCTCAACCAGCAGCCCAGGAACCGGCAGAGGTCGAGGAGATTGCACCACCACCGAAAAAGCGCAGAAGAGGAGCACCCCTCCGCTTCAAGGGCTTCGGTCTCGATTCCGACGATGAGTCCAAGTCGGGGATCAGCCAGCTGGCCGTGGAAACCCCTCCGCAATCGGTTCCGGAGCCGGCTGCAGCCGCAGCCTCCCAGGGCAGTCTGTTCGTCTCTCAGCGCCAGGAATCCGTCGAGCCTGCAGACCTGGAAGAGGAACCGCCTCGCATCACCCGTCGCCCCCAGCGAAAACGTCCCCTCTCCCCCCTCCCCGATCACGACGAATCCGCATTCCTCGACGACATCGCCCCCACCGCGGCAGCGGCAAAGCGCCGCCGCGTCGACTCGGGCATGACCCCAGTCCCCCCTGAGCCAGCCAAAGAAGATGCGATGGTCGTGGACACCCCCGTGCCCAAGAAAAAGGTACCCGCCCCAAGAGGCCGCGGCAAGAAGTTGACAGAGGCCGACGACATCCTCGAAGCGGCCCGCCACATTCGCGAGCAAGTCGAGGCGCGCGAAGAAGCTGAGAAGAAGGCCCTCGCTATTGCGGATGCCGCCGAGGTCGACTTTGCCCAGGTACGCGCCAACCACATCATTGAAGAGTGCGCCGTGCACTTCCCCAAGGACACGCAAGACGGCGACAACCGAGACCAGGCCGGCGGGCGCTGGGACCCGCGCTGGAACGGCCGCAAGAATTTCAAACGCTTCCGGAAGCAGGGCGAGGCCGCCGGGCGCACGGCGCCGCGCATCATCATGGCGCTGGAGGAGGTCAAGCCAAAGGAGTATGGGATTGGTGATGATTACTGGCTTGAGGACGAGTCTTCGCGGCGCAAGAAGGAGAGCCAGCGGGAGACGCAGACCCAGACGGCCGAGGTGGCGCCGGCGGAGCGGGAGAAGGCGAGGGCGTCGGCGTTTAGGAGGACGGTCATTGCTGTTGATAGCAGCGATGAGGAAGACGAGGACGAGGACACGATGGACGTGGATCCGTCGCCGCCGCCGCTGGCGAGGTCCAAGGCGGGCAAGGCGGCCGAGAAGGACAGCATGAGGCGTAGTCAGCTGTTGCAGAGCCAGTCGCAGAGCCAGAGCCAGGCGACGAGCTCCAGCAGGGTGAGCTCGAGGGGGAGCAAACGGCCGGCGCCGCCGGAACCGGTGAATACGCGGGCGGCCAAGAAGCCGAGGGCTGCGGTGCAGGCGAGGGAGGAGGAGAGCGCGGATGATGACAGCGACGACGAGCTCAAGTTTCGGTTTGGAAGGAGACGGTAGACGGGGGGCATGATATCTCAGGGGGTGGATATCTTTTGCACCAGGGTGCCAAGTCAAAGTCTATTACTCCATAATCCAAAGATTTGCACCTTGCCAGTTTCTATCGGGTATCATGCGTCTTAATGCCATATCCCACGTCCTGCTTGACCTCTCTACTCGGGAACCCAGTATCTATATCACACCCATCAATCCATATCCTCCATCCCCCCTCCCCCCTCCCCCCCTTCCCCCTCCTCCTCCGCCACAAAAACCCCCACCAAACACGCCGCCAGCATCCCCTCGTAATTCACCCACGGATGCACCTCCCCAAACAGCTTCGTCCCGTCCCGCCCCGCCCCCCGCAGCAGCTCCGGCCCCCCGCCCGGGTGGAACGGCACGTACGGCGTCACGTTGTACACCCGCCCCCCGAGCACCGTCCACGCGTCCTTGCCCCGCCGCCCCGTCATGCGCTTCAGCATGCTCGGCGTCACGCGCAGGTACGAGCCGCCCACGCCCGCCAGGTCCGCGTGCGGCGACGACGAGAGGCGCGCCCAGTCTAGCGGGGAGTGGCCCGGCGCGAGGGCGACTTCCTTGGAGGGTTTGGCGGGCTTGGTGGTGTGCGTTGGTGGGGGGGCGAGGCCGCCGCCGCCGCCGCCGGTGCGGTTCGGGAGGGGGTTGAGACTGCCGCCGCCGCGGTTGGGGAGGGGGAGGGTCGAGGAGCCGGCGGCGCGGGCGTAGGGTTGTGGTTGGGGTTGGAGGCGCGGGACGGCGGGGCGGGGAGGGGGGGCCATCAGGCCGAAGGTTGGTGGTGCCGTGGAGAGGGAGAGGGAGGGGATGGGGTCGTTGGGGACGGCCGGGGTGGCTTTCGGGGTGGATTGTTCGTCTGAGGGGGGTGAGGGCGGTTCTTGGATTGCTGGCGGGGGAGGGGGGGAGGTTGTGATTCGGGGCGCCGCGGGGGCTACATGGCTTTCGCTTTCGGGGGGTGCGAGGTCTTGGAGCTCGATGGTGTCGGTTGGGGGGGGGCTGTCGCGGAGGAGGCGCGGCGGGGGTTGTGAGAATTTGAAAAAGGCGGGTAGCCAGGCTGGTCGTCGGAGGCAGAAGAGGACGACCGAGGCGACGATGATGGAGACGCCGATGAGGGCCATGGTGGGCGGCGCGGTTGGGGGGGGAAATGTTTGGGGGACGGGAGGTTCCAGCGCGCGCTGATGGACTTGTCAATGTCCGGCGCAAGACTCACGACGTGGGGTGTGCATGTAAGCGAGAATATGCCGTTATCGGGTATCGGCCATCTTGACCGGGCATGCAGGACAAGGGTCGAAATTCTACCGGGGGTACAATTTAATTTTCTAGAAGGCAGTTTAGAAATTGGATATTGTGTTTCGTCTTGTTCTGTTTCATGCTCCAAAGGTTCAGATTTGGGATCCCGTTGGGGATTTGGGGAGAGGTGCGACAATGTCTAAAAGACGGACCCTGTTGATTTATTCGTCCATCATCTCCAAGTATTGACTGTCGACAGCGTGACCTCGACGGCAACAATGACTTGGAGTCCAGAGATGGCAATGAAGAGGGAGCCCCCGGTTCTTATCCACTTGGACGGAGCAGGTGGTCAGTCAGCTGGGCGACTACCGACATCATGGTCCAGGGGCAGGCCTTGCATCGTTCGATGTCCTCGACGATGCGAATGGAGCCCTGAAGATGGACCCAGCCCCTTGGGTTTACTTGAAGGGCACGTGAAGAGACAGTTCCAGCAGTCACGTCAGGTACCGCCTGAGGATCAGGACGAGTCTCGGGCTTGGGATTGAGACAGAGAGACGAACCGAATGTCGTCTGCACTGCAGTCCGTCCATCTTTGGTGCTGAAGTGCAGCCCCCACCAGATCGCAGCCTCCTCGTCGGCGTCACAGTCAGAGTCATCGGCGGATGGCAAAGACGGGGATGGCCTGCGGCTGTCAAGGGCAGAGATGGGGATTTCTCCAAATCGTGGGGTCTTGCAGCCAACGCATGAACATAAACAATCAGTCGACCCGGGAGAGGCCTGGGGTTGCCAGAGGACCTGGACCAAGGTATAGCGGTGAGTGTTATGGAGTATGGATCCGCGTCCAAGAATTTCGAATGTTGACATTGGTGCCCGCCGACAAGGGCTGGCTCTCACCGCAGTCCAGTGGACGTCTCCCCGGACCATCCTCTGCAGCTTCCCCGTTCCCTTCCCTCGAGTCGATTCCATCTGTGTGCCACCCAAACAATTGCACTCCGCCCGTGACTTGCTGCGAGCCTCCAGGCCACGATCCACGATACTTTGTGCTGTCACTTTTTGCGTCCACCGCTGTGTCCGGCCACTGTCCGCCCGCCCGCCGTGTTCACTGCCTGCTCGGCAATGCTGGCCACTCACAGGCCCCCAAACCCATCCTAAATCAGGGTTGCGGCAATCTCTGGCCTCCCCAAGGAAGGGAGCAAAAGTCTGTTCAGGCTCGGACCGAAGATGCCATCGTCCACGTCCACGTCCACCCCAACAACACCACACGATCCCTCGCCCTCCGCCCCAACCTCCCGCCCGACACCCCGATCCGTGTCGTCGTCGTCCTCGCCCACCATTGGCCCGCCTCCGACCCTCAGACGCAAACCCTCTGCGGGAATTTTGACGACCACGACTTCGAGCTCGGGCACGAGAACCACTCGACTCACGGCCACATCGACATCGAACTCGGCTCCCGCGACGCCTGCGCTCGCGACAGACCACCGGTTCCCCCTCCAGAAGCGAGACCACAATGTCCCGTCGACGCGACGGATTATAAAACCACCACCGGGCCTCCGTCTGTCTACATTACGTGCCAACATGGCCTATGAGAAACCCTCGTCCGCCTCCACCGCCCGCTCGCCCGCCATGCCAACCGTGGCGCGGGCGGTCAACAAGCCGCCGCTGACCCCAAAGGTCGCCGTCGCCCCGCGCGCCCCGACGCTGCAAACCCCCAACCCTCCCGTCACGACGCCGCTCCCTCGCCGGACACCGAGAGCCGATCTCAACCCGGGCGCGAATGGCGCATACGGCCGCGACAAGGACGAGATGGTGTCGCCAGTGTCGGCCTTCCTCGCCAACAACAACATCACGCCCCGTTCGGGCTCCCGACAGGTCCGCGTCGATAGCGCCGGCAGCACGCCCACGGGCACGCCAACTCTCGAGCGCCACGACTCGTGGGAGAGCCGCGCAGGGCTGGGCATTCCGGCGTACGGGGCAGATGACCTGCCCAGACGACCAACCGTCTCGTTTGGCTCGTCGGTCGAGATGGGAAGCTCGCGACAGGATGCGGATTCAAAATTCTTCTATGCTTCCGAGGCGCAGAAGCCGGTGCAGCAGCCGGTGCCCGTGAAGCCCATCGTGGCCCAGCCACGAGCTGCCACTTTCTTCTACGCCAACGGGGAGACGGTACCACCAAAGGGAATCCCGTCGCAAGCCCCTCTCACTCCGACCCTGGCCGTGTCCGCGCCGGGCCTCGATGGACTCGAAACCAAGTTTGTCTATGCCAACGGGCCGCCCAATCCCACGCCGCTCGCCAGGACAAGCACCGCCCCTTTACCGATCGCCAGGACGAACACTCTGCCCCTCACAAACCAGGCCCCGGTAGTCCCGATAACGTCGCGGATACCGACGAGTCGACCCGGTACGGCGGGCTCATACACTAGTCCCCGACCCTCATCCCCCGTCAAGCTCGCCCAGCACCCCCCGCCCAAGCTGATGCGGTCCCCGATAGTGACGACCAATCCCCAAGGTCCCCGCGGTGGCCGGCCTGGCGGTCATGTTCGCTCTAGTAGTATGGCGAGCAACCTGACCATGGCCGAGCCCCCAGCCGTGGCCAGGCTCATGTCTGCGCACGGGTCCGCTTCATCAGCAGAGGCATCGCCTTCCATCGGTGCCCCGTCTCCCACGTTTGCCGCCTTCTCAGGCGCCTCGGCAACCGCTGGATTCGCATCCCTCCTTCAGGCAGCCGAGGACTTTGCCGAAGACGAAGAGGATGCCGAACCAGAGTCGCAAAACAGCCCGACAAAATCCCCCTCGCAAGAGAAGGACCTGACAGACCTGGTCCACAGCGCGCGGCGGGAGCGCAAAGTCCAGGATCTCGAAATCACCAATGCCAGCCTCGAGGCCATCAACCGCACGCTGGAGAGGCAGCTGCGGAAGCAGACGGCCGAGATCCGGCGCTTCAAACGGCTCTCGCGGTCGGGGCGGCTGAGCGTGGCTCCCGCGGGGAGCCGCGTCGTCTCCAGCTCGAGCGTCGAGGGGGGCGCCCTCGCCAGGGCCGGGATGGGCCTGGACGACCTGAGCGAGGAGGAGAGCGAGATGGACGCGCAGGACGAGGAGATGGAGTCCGAGGAGGAGGAGGAGGACCTGTCGGACTCGGAGGTGTCGGGCGAGAACCCAGCCACGACGGCCCTGCGGGATGCCAAGCACAGGCAAAAGGACGAGCAGAGGCTCCAGTTGGACTTGTCGAAGCACCAGCAGCTGCTGGTTGACAGCCAGAAGATCAACCAGAGCTTGAAGCGCTGCCTGGGGTGGACGGAGGACCTCATCAAGGAGGGCAAGCGCGCGCTGGCGTACCAGGTCCGGGTCAGCGAGGTGGAGCTGGCGGGGAGAGTTTCCGGGGGGAGAGTCCTCGCGCCCGAGGTCATTGAGGCGCGGGAGAGGCGAGAGGCGCGGGAGGCGCGATTGCTGGCGGGGGAGGACGTCGGCGACATGTCGTGCGACGATCGATCCGCCCTCGGCACCAACTTTCTGGACGACCTGTCCTGCGACGACCGGTCGGCCATCGGCACCAACTACCTCGACGACATGTCCTGCGACGACCGGTCCGCCATCGGCACCAACTACCTCGACGACATGTCCTGCGACGACCAATCGGCCGTCGGCGGCAACTATGCCGACCTCGAGGGGAGTGTCCTCGACGACGACGACACGGGCTCGGAGCTGTGGGGCAAGGACGGCCAGGACCGAGACAGCGGCATCGAACTGCCCCGGGACGGCGGATAGACCCGTCGCCGCCAACAGCTTGCACGAGATTGATAGACGACGACGGACGGGATGGATCGTCGGGCACACAGGCCCAGGGACGGCAAGCACCTACCTCACCACTCAGCACTAGGGATTTCTTTGGGTCGATCGGGGCACACGGCATAGCATTGGGACACACCGGGGGAGCGGAATCTGCATTTTGGTACGGGGGGTATATATTCGGGTGGTGGCGGCCTCGTCGGCCTGCCTCGCCCGCCCCGTTGGGTAATTTTCTAATTTTCTTTTTTCTTTTGGGTGTCGGGTGGACCTAGGGGGTTAGTAGACAGACACGCACACTCACACCTCGAGAGTAGGGTTTCCTTTGTCATGACTTGTGTGTGTGTACCATTATATACCCGGGCAATAGGTTAAACAGGTACTGGATCTCGGTCTGAACAAGGAGACACGGCCGGCGGGCAGATATTTGATACCGTCGTGGTCTGGTCCAGAGTGCGTCAGAGCAGATGTCATGGCCGACAGACACCACGGTGGACTGTGTACAATAGCGAGCGGGCTTGGAGACTGTTATCATTAGAGTGCTAGCGATGGCTTTCCCTTTTTTCCATGCACGACCTCGTGTCAAACCGTGACTTGCCCATTACTTCCTCCGTCCGTTCATCCAACCTTGCAACTCCGGGGGTATAGTAACAACGCAAAGCTCCGACCCTCCCCACTCCCGTCACGGCGCCAACACCGCCCGCGGACCGAAACCCTTCCCGGACTATCGATCCAAATGCACCCACCCCAACACCAGATATCCATATCCAACCCCCTCCTCTTATAACCCCCCCTACGCAGCAACATACGGCTTCGGCCCGCCCGCCACGCTCCCCCCGGTCCCGGCCCCCACCCCCCTCCGGCTCTCCAGCACCTCCCGCGCCAGCACAAACACCACGACCACCCACCCGGCCCACACGAAGAAGCCAAACGCCGCCGCCGCGTTGGCGCTCCCGCATACGGCGTTGCCGAAGCACCGCGACGAGATGACGGCCGCGAGGGCGATGGAGCCGGCGAACCAGAAGATCATGGAGAGCGAGGCGGCGCCGAGGGCCGCGAGGGGGTGGTGCAGGTGGGAGAAGTAGAGCGGGGCGAGGGTCAGGTAGAGGAGGGTGAGGAGGGAGAAGATGGTGGTGAAGAGGAGGAAGGAGATGGTGGGGAAGGGGGCGGCGGAGACGACTGGGTTGGGTTAGTTTGTTGTTCAACGGGGTGAGGGGTGGGAAGGGGGGATCGGGGGCGTACCGTAGGAGATGAGGCCGAGCTCGAGGGTGAGGAGGACGGCGAGGGCGATGTGGATTAGCGGGAGGTAGCCCGGGAGGCGGTTGAGGAAGTTCATTTTGGCGGGTGTGGTGGTGGTTGTGGTGGTTGTGATGGGAGGCGGGCCGTGGGTTTCGAGTTTCGGGTTTCGAAATGGATGAATGGGAAAATGGAAATGGAAAATGGAAAATGGAGAAAGGAATGAACAGCAGCAGGTCCCTTGGTACTTAGATAAATGCGCGCCTTTGGGCATCATCTGCCCGGTCCGTTCCAGCCAAGCCCGTGTTGCAGAACCAGACTTGGACCTTGCGCCTTTGTCTCTGACTTTGTGGTCGGCACTCGGCAGCGGCCCAACCCGGCAGAGAGAGAGAGGGCAGTGTGGGTGGGGTGATGAGTGCATCCCGTGATGGAGTTATGTCCCCCCCCTTCCCTTCTGGAGGGCATGAATGCGCAGAACGACGATCAGGGTTCGCGCCGATGATGTCACCTGCTGGCGGCTGCATGCCAGTGGGTGTGCCGACGAGAATACTTTTGGTCGGCGCAGACATGTGAGATTTGATCAGAGGGAACTTGGAAATAGCCTCACATTTCCTGGCTGACAACAATCATCCAAAAGGCACAGACAGAAATAGCAATCGAAAGGGTGCTGTGGTGCCGAGTACAAGTGATGCTCGACACCCGCGATAACACGCATTCCAGCGCCAAGATTGGAGGACTGTTCGCTTGCATTCTGCGTTCCACACGCTCGACCCCGGACCTGTCATCCGTCAACCACACGTCTTGGTGTCGCGACTCTGGAAAACACGGCAAGGAGGCCTCGCGGATCTCGGCTTGGTCCAACAATGAGAAATCATCGATGGCCTCCCAGACCGCTCCCGCTCTGGCTGTGTTTTCTCACCGTCATCGCGTTGCTGACCGCAATGGGTTCTAATTCGAGTAAATAAATTTTGTCATTACCAAAAAAAAAGACATCAGGCTAAGAACCAAGCCGAAATCATCACCGACAAACTTTTTACTTGCGACCCTTCCCTGCCCGGTTCCAAGGCCGTGATGGCAGATGCGCTTCCATCAGCTATGAGTTGGCCAAGACCCATGGATGCCCGTCTGAGAACTGGGGGTGGCGTACATACACGAGCTCTTCCAGACCCATGTCCAATGCCCAGGACAGTCAACAGACTGTGAATTCCTGGCTGGACCAACTGGCAGGATGAGGAGGTGACTCTGCTCTGAGAGAATGGGACTCGAGGACCGCGTTATATCCAACTTGGAAGTTGGTGAGCATGTCAACAGAAGCGAGGAGCAAGGTCAGGCGCAAACACATGGAGACAACGTGATAGGACCCCGATATTTTGCTCGAGGCTCTTTGGCTTCTCCCGGCTCCATCTTGGTTCGTGAAAGACAGCCCTACGCTTGACATCACTCATAACGACCCTCAAATGTCCGTAGCTCAAATCCATTCAGGCCATCCTGCTTATTTTAGACTGCCTTGATCTATGCCATTTGCCGGAGCCCATGCACTAAAAAAAAGACGCCCAAAACCCCGTCCCCGCTGAGTGAGCATCACCCTCATTCAGCACCCTAGTTGGCATAACGCTTGCCGTCGCGGAGCGTATCCGCAAACTCCTCCAGAGGAGAGCGGATGAGCTTGGTCTCCTTCCACAAGTTGGGCGTGAGGAAACCGTATGTGTTGGAGACGGCCGCGAACGTGGCCTTGAGCGTGTTCTCGAGGGTCTTGGTCGAGCCGGACGACGAGGTGTAGGCATCCTCGATACCGGCGAGCTGGAGCAGGCGCTTGACGGCGGGCGAGGCGACGAGGGAGGTACCGCGGGGGGCGGGGATAAGCTGGTGGGCAGGTTAGCATGCGCGCACTACAGAACTCTCGGAGCTTCAACTTACGCGGACGGTGACGGAACCGCACTTGCCGCTCTCCTTGGTGGGGAGGGAGTGAGGGAGACCGAGGTTGGCGCCCCAGTAACCACGACGGACGGGGATAACGCTGAGCTTCGCAATGATGATGGCGGCGCGGATGGCGGTAGCCACCTCCTTGGAGGTCTTGATGCCGAGACCGACGTGGCCCTCCGAGTCACCGATGATGACGATGGCCTTGAAGCGCGTGCGCTGACCGGCGCGGGTCTGCTTCTGGACGGGCTTGATCTGTTGAAGGGACGGGGTGTCAGCGGTCCATTCCCACGGCGTTTCTTGGAGCTCGTCCTGGGAACCCGGATATGCGCACCTTCATGACCTCGTCCTTGAGCTTGGGGAGGAACTGGTCGACGATCTGGTACTCCTTGATGGGGAGCGAGTGGAGGTAGATCTCCTCCATGCTCTTGATCTTGCCGGCCTTTACGAGACGGCCGAGCTTGGTGACGGGCTGCCACTCCTTCTCGTCCTTGTTGCCGCCACGGCGTCCACCACGGCGCCCACCACGGCCACGGCCACGGTCACCGCCACGGTCGCCACGGGCAGCGAAGCCGCCGCCGCGGGGAGCACTGGTTCCTCGATCAGCCATATTTGCGAATGTGCGGGTGCCGAGGCAGGTGTTGATGCTGTCGCTGTCGGGGGGTTGTTGTGGGCGGCGGTGATGGTCGACGGTTTTCTTCAAGGTGGGGGAGCTTTTTGCAGCGAAATTCGGATTTCTGGTGTGGTGCCAAGCGGGAACCCTAAAAGTTTTGGGGGGCCTTGAATTTCAGGCCAATTGGAGATTGCGGGGCAAAAGGCCCACTGTGCTGCACAGCTGGCAGCACAGACCTCACCGCGGTGAGATGCAGCAGATGGAAAGACTTGACATGCAAGACAGTTGGAGAAGGATACATCATAGAGTGGTTTGTATTTACTTTGCATTTATTGGGAGACTTTCCGGCGCTTCATCGGGCGGTCGTATGGTCACTGTGTGGCCGAGGACGACATCGACCTGGTGGGCACGGGGTATATCAACGACAAGCACAGCGCTCCAACGGCAAGTTTCTCTTTCTTTGCCAAAGTGAAATCAAGTCCTGGGCTGCCGGTGATGATCTTGGAATCTGCTCCCCGAACCAGAGGACTGGAAGCCGACACCTTTCCCCAGACACGACCAGATCACACACAACATCCCACACCACATCCATCTCAGACACCCACCCATCACCTCACCACGGCACAGCAAAATATAGACGAAACGTCCAGATGAATTCCCATATTCGACTCGGCCAAGATCACCAACCAAAAAGGAAGCATCATCAGCCTCCGACCCCAACGCCTTTTTTTGCGCCGCGCGGAAACGGAAACCTAGCCTGGGACAGGACCTCCCGTCCCCTCTATGCCATACGCATGCCACCGCCGTCAAAATGCAGAACCATCCATCCGGGGAGTCTCCATCCCCCAAACCCCACAAAGCCAAACACGAATTTATGCGGCACCGGGGTTGGGGTTCATCTGCGTCCGTGTCAGCCAAACCGAATCCGGCCCCAGCGAGGGAGCGGGCGATGCGCACCTTGCGCTTTCCGTTGGTCAGCACAACGTTGACGAAGCGGCGCGTGTAGAGCTCGCGCTTGTGGGCGCGGCCCTTGGGCGTCTTCTTCTTCTCCTGGGCCTCGACCTGTGCATTTTCGATTCCTCGTCAGTCTACGCCGTCTTCGGGGGTGCGATTGTGCGGGTTTCGGGGGTTCGGACCTTGGGAGTCTGCGACTTGACCTTGCCTGGAGAGAGAATCTGTCAGTTCCACGCACAAATTCCAGGGGCCGCATCATGGCTTACCGGCGCGGGCGAGCGATCCGTGAACCTTGCCCATATTTGCGGTTGTAGAGTTGTTTTGTTGCGGTGTCGGAGGTGAACTGCGGCGCGTTTGGGTTTGTTGTCGAGAGGAGGACGGTGGCGGTTGCTGATGGGATGTCGTCGCGAATGGATTTTTGCCAGGTGAGGCTCGCCGGTGACTCGACGGATCCCGGCTTGCCAAGCATGTTGCCACCCTTGCCAGCTGCACAGATGTGGACTGCCGGTCCTGCCGAGCCCCCACCCATTCAATGACCCCCACTTGTACTTGCTGATGCAGGTCTGGTCACAGAGATAAATTACAGGGTACTTGAACATCAACCGATGTAGGTACTGTGTATCGTCATATGCATTAGTCGAGGTAAAGAGTTGAGTTATTACGAAATCTATGTGTAGAATCGAGGCCCTGACAGCAGAGGGAAGTTGGCCGGTCCTCTGTACAGAACCCCCACCGTCCCCGACACCCACTAAAACCACCACTTCCCCGAGTTCCCTCATCCATGCCTCGTTCAACCTGCCTCCATGAGTGACTTCATGTCTATCTTCACACCACCACCCTCACCGCCGCAGCACGTGTCCAAATCCACACCGGATCCTCCCTCGGGTATAAAAACGGCTGCGGCCACCTAGACCTTGGGGACATTTGGCGCATCAGCGGCTGTTGCTGCAGCCGCTGCGGCATGCTCGTGAGCGTGGTCATCGCCGCTCTTGTCCTTCTTGTCCTTGCCCTTCTTCTTCGACTCCTTCTCCTTCTTAATGGCGGCTTCGGCGACGAGCTGTTCGAAGGCCATGTAATCACCCTCCTCCTCGGCGCTTCGCTGGGCCTGGTAAGGGGTGTTAGCATCCAACATGGCATTTGGCAGGACCCATCACGTACCTTTGCGCAAATCTCGCCAACAATAATCAACGCCTCGGCCCGCTCCAGCCTCTTCTTCTGCGACACCTTCTTGTCGTTGAGTACCGTGTCGCACACCTCGCGCAGCACGCTCTGAATCTCAAACTTGCTCCCCCTCCAGGCAGCCGTCAGAATCTTGCCCGTCACACGACGCTCGTACTCGACCTTCTTCTCGTCGGTCCACTCCTCACCACCTTCCTGCTCCATGCGGGCCATCTCCTCCATGGACTGCTGGGCATCGATGGCGCTGCTGATGGTGTTCCACGTATCCTTGACCAAGGTGCCCTTGTCCTTCATGCGATGGATGAAGCCGCCCACACCAAAGAACTTTTGGCTGCGCAGCACCGCCGTCGCCTTGCTGATGTACGTGGCGCCGATGGCGTGGAGAATGTCGAGACCGAACGACTCCATTTTGAGATCCTCCACCTCCAGCCTGATCTTCTCCTTAAAGGCCACAGTGACATCGGGGCCCTTGTCTGTCTCTGTCCACACCGATATGCGGCTGAGCAGCTTGTCGGCGAGGTTGGTGACGCGCTCTTGGCGAATTCTAGCGCGCTCCTTTTCGTAGGCAGCGAGCTGTTCGCGCTGCTCCTTGGAAAGCGCCTTCTTCTTCTCCTTGCGCTTGGCTTCGTCGTCGTCGTGAGCACCGACTTCGTCAGACGGTCGGTCCATGAGCGCTGGCCGCAGGGGGATCTGCTGGCGGCGGCCACCTTGTGGCGTGGTCGCTCCAGACCCTGGGGCAGGCGATGGGGACGGGGACGGAGGGCCGGGCTTCTCGGAGGTGCTCGGTTGGGTAGCGGGTACCGGGCCGCCGGTAGCTCCGATGGGCTCGTCCTCCACCACGACCATCGGGGGCTTCTCGCTCGCTGTCTTGGAAGCCCCAGCGGTGCTGGAGGTGCCTGCCGTTTTCAGACTCTCCTTGATGGCTGCGTCGGTGTCGGGGAACTCGGAGGTCGGTTTCCCCTCGGCCTCGACGGCAGCAGCAGCAGCCTCTTCCTCGGCGGCGACACCGGCAATGTCCATCGTGGCAGTCAGGTCCTTCATCAGGCTGATCTCGCCGATCCAGTCAGCAAAGGCCTCGCCGCCAAAGATGCTGGTGAAGAACTCGGCGGGGTCGACGAAGCCCTCGGTCGGGCGTGCTGATTCCTTGCCATATTTGTCGTAGGCCTTGCGGAGGTCGGTGTCGGAGAGAACCTGATAGGCTTCTCCTATTGCCTGGAAGCGTTCGTGGGCTGCGGGGTCGTCGGGGTTCTTGTCTGGAGTTTGAGGGTTCGTCGGTCAGCAGGGAATCTCGGCGACGGCGCTGGGGATGTATGCATGTTCCTCACCTGGGTGATGGATGATGGCAAGTTTCCGGTAGGCCTTCTTGATCTCGAGCTCCGACGCCGTTGGCTTGACGCCGAGCTGGTCATAGTAGGCCGTGTCGACCACCATCATGTGCTGTGCTGTAGAATCGGGGCGGTCTGATCCAAGGGGATTTCTGGATTCCGGACTTTGCGACGGTGCAGAAGGGTCGGGCAGGCTTGGCGCAGAGAGGGATCGCGGGGTATCGCTTCTTTTTTTTGTCGAGTCGCAGAGTCTCGAGGGCGCGTTGTCCAGGTCGTGGGGTATTGTATCGTGGGAATCAGGGTATCACAGAGACGGCACTTGCAAGATTAGGCGGCGATGACTCTGGAAAGATCGGCTTGGTTTGTTTTCCACGAGACTGCGATGGCCCAGTGACCAGGGAGCCAGTCTTCAGGCATGTCATTGCCAAGCACAGCCCAGTCAAATTACGTACCCCACGGAAACAGCCGTGATGCCGAGGTGGCGGGGTTCTCGTCCACTGTTCTGCTGTGGCTGCAGGCGGCGTCCATTGTTCTTGAGACCAGACGGTTGCACCATCTTTTCCGACAGACAACAACCTCCTGCAATTCTCCCGTTTGCCCATTTTCAGTCCCTTTTTTGCAGTTCAGTGCTGTTTTTTTTTGTTAATCTTGTCAGGAATCATAAAAGGGGCGATGCAAGGCACGGACGCCGCAGTCGCTCAGGCAAAGTGAAAGGACTGGAATCCCCCAGATTAGGCCTGAAAGGCAGGGGAAGCGTCCAGATGGATATACAATTAGACAAAGGCGCCACATCTTATATTTAACCGTAGCGCGCCCCATCTAGGCCCAGTATTCAGTTTAGTTATACGCAACTTAGAGTAATTTAGTTACATCACTAGATATACTACTTTAGCTATACCTTTTAACAGGTTATAAGCCCGGCTACGCCGAACTCCTTCCGTAGTAATATAAGTAGTACTAGCTTCTTATAGTAGTAAAGCTATTCCTAATAACTATATCCTTATCCAGAGCCGAGGGTAAGAAGGTCGCCTTTACGGACCCTTTTACTAAGTCTAACCTTACGGCGCGCGAGTTAAAGGAGGTCCTTATAATCGAAGGGTAAAATCCCGCCTACGGGCAGCCGGCGGTAGTAGTAACTACGTCGGGGTAGTAGGGGGATTAGGGGCGTGTTACGCGCGCCGCCGAGCCTTATTAACTAAGGTCTCGCTCTAAGATTAAGCGCCGTAAGTCCTCGGCGGCGGCGTTTACGCCGGCTATTTTTAAGGATATTCTTACGGGGAAGCGAGTTACTTTACGTTTATTCTTACTAGCTCCGGCGCCGATATACGCTACTTCTACTTAGTAGTAGTACTTCGCCGGTAACTTTAACTACTAGAAGCGGGCCGCCTCGCCGGCTTTAACCCTAGGCCTATCGTACGCCCCGTTAACTTAACCGGCCCTAACTTAGCCGGCCCTAACTCTAACCCTAGCCCCGGCCCCGGTACCGTCGTACTTCTAGCCTTATTAGCCGTAGTTCGCCCCGGGCCCGATATCGAGCTTACCGTTCGCCCTAGTTCCGCCGGCCTCGCCGGTACCTTAGTAGTATCCGGCCTAGTAAGCGTACTAGCCTCCTTTCGTAACGCTATAATACTACGCCCCTTAGCCTTAGTACCCTTATAAGTTATTATAGTCCTATATAGCTAGACCCCCTAGCCCCGGTCCGTCCCCTAGGCCCCCGTCCAGGCCGTTTTACCCGCCGCTACCCCCGTCGACCTACGTACCTAGTCCCCTAGGGTTACCGTTAGGTTCCCCGTCTTCGCCGGAGTTACCGCCGCTACTAAGGCAGGGCTACGTCTTTATAGGGGGCCCCCGCTCCGTTTAGTAAAAGCCTTTAAAGATAAATAAGGGTAACTACTTATCCGGTAAGGATACTTACGATAAGTAGATTTAGATTATATCTATCTAGTTAAAGGCTTACGGAGTCTACGACGACGAGGCGTTCGCGAGCTTAGATAAGATATCTAATATCTATATAAGGATGGAACTCGCGGCTACGCTTAAGCCGGAGGTAATAAATTTCCTAGACTTTAATAGTCGTATAACTCTTTATAGAATTAATTCCTACTTTAAGTTAACTAGCCCTATAGCGTAATAACTCCTTATAAATAAGCTTCGTAAATATACCTTCCGTAATAGTTCGGATAGCCGTATCTAGTCGTGGGAGTTTACTATTTTAGTAACTAAACTTATAGCCGCCGGCCTCGTAATAGATAATACTATTTAAAGGTCTATATTCTTTAAAAATATAGAAGATTTTATACCGGAGTAGGTTAATAGAATTCGTAACCGCCTTAGGGGACTTATACTCCCTAGTATAGTAGAGATTTACGAAGACTTTATTAACGTTACTATCTCGCGGTAGTACTGTTAAGGTAAGTCCCGTAAGTCCGACCGTAACGGCGGGGGTAAGCGCGATAAGGAGAAGAAGTTTTATAACTAAGAGACGACTAATTCTAATAATAAGGCTAAAGGTAGTAAGATTAAACCTAAAAAGCGTAAAGACGGTACTATTATTCGTAACGGTAATTACAATAAGTATAGTAAGCCCGGCTACTAGGCGGCTAAGTACCGCTCGTTAGGGGGAGACTCCGGTAAGTTAAGGGGGTTAAAGGGTAAGGCTTACGCTTATACTTAGACTTCGGCGGCCGCCGAGTAGCCGGAGGTACTTAAAGGTAACGATTATACCTACGCCTCGTAGATTACCCCTAACGGCGTAGCGGCGTTTATAGCTATATTTAACGACTTTAAAAAAGGGTTAGCTATTAGCCCCGGTCGACGTTAACTAAGCCTAATTAATAATAAACCCTAACGCTCCGGCGCGGCGGCCACTACTTACGGCGCGGCCGTAAAAGGTTCTTAATTAAAAGTCCTTAATTATTACGGGCTCTACTCGTAACATTCCTAGCCCTATAGGCGATACCACGAGTCATATCTTCCAATATAACATCGCTCTTCCTTTTAGTTATGTAGCGTAGTTGTCAGGCATCCAGCTCCCGTTACAGTATGTCATATTACAACGGCTACGTATTCATTCCTCCCCCGAGCCTCGTTTTTCAATTAGGCAGTCATCCTCCACAGAGCACCTGAGAGTATCCCTTCTGTAGCGACAGTCCAGATAACGTAATTAAAATCCTTATTCCTCGTCCTCGTCCTCGATCCTCGGTCTCGTCCTTATTATCTCGTCGTCCTCGGAATACGTAGTTGGAAAAGATCGGGGAGGGTCTTTTCGGAGGAGGACCTAGAGGGTGGGGTAGTGTCACGGGCTCTGCTCGTAACATTCCTAGCCCTATAGGCGATGCCACGAGTCATGTCTTCCAACATGACATCGCTCTTCCTTTTAGTTATGTAGCGTAGTTGTCAGGCATCCAGCTCCCGTTACATTAATCTTAGTTAAATACGCGTATTAAAGCCTAAACTTATAGTCTCGTAGTCGCTTTCGGCGAGCTCTAGCTCGTTAACTTAGCGTAATAGGTAACTATTTAACATAGGTATAGACTTATATACTATTAACGACCGTAAGTAGTTTAAGGCCGGCCTTTATACTAAATATACGACGGAGATCGCGGTCCGTACGGGGGCCGGGGTAGTATACCCTACGTATATCGGTAAGGCGGAGGTCGCCTTAATCGGCCTTAATAAAAGTTATAAGATAGTTACGTTAAACTATACTATCTTAATTAATAAGTTCCCGCTAAATATCTTCTTAAGCGAACGGTTTTATAAAGCTAGCGGCTATCTAAATAAAGATAAGATTACGGACCCCGACGGCTCCGTAGTAACGTTCGTAGATATTAAAAAGCGAGGCTTCTACTTATAGTTATTCGGCGCGGACGAGCCCTACTAGGAAGGTAAGAAGCTTATACTATTAAGTACGGAGCTTTAGTAACTCTAGTACCGTTAACTCGGCTACCCCGGCCTAGAACGTTTCCGTAAGACGATCTAGCTTACGGACAGTATCCCTATTAACCCTAAGGATCTTACGAAGGTACCGTACGAGGCGTACGATCTCGGCCTTAACTATAAGATTACTTTTAAAGACCCATAGTAACGTAAGTTTATTCCGGGGCGCGGCCTTTATATCGATATAAGTATAATTAGGCCTATCTCCGTTAATAACTATAAGTACTTCGTAATAATCGTAAACGACGTTACGCGCCGTAGGTTTATCTTCTTTACTAAAGAAAAGAAGGACGTATAGGTAGCTTTTATTACGGAACTCGAGGAGATAGCTAAGGAGACCGCGGATCGGCCCGTCTAGATCTAGCTCAACGGGGGGGGGGAGTATAGTAGTAAGAAGTTTAACGATTATACCGCTAAGTACGGAATCTAGATCGATCCTTCCGCCCCTTATTACTAATATTAAAACGGTACCGCCGAGCGGTATATCGGCGTAATTTAGGATATAGTATAGCGAATAGGTATCTAGATAGGTATCCCCGTAGTATTTTAAAACTATATCCTTAAGGCCGTAGTCGACTTACTTAATACTATATATACCTTAGTACTTAAGGGGAAGGTTCCTTACGAGGCCTAGTAAAATTATATCTTCCTAAATCGTAATAATAGGCCGTTAAACGAAAATAAGCGGATTATTAAAGCGAAGGTATTTATCTATATTAAAAAAGATAAGCGCGTATAGTCGTAGAAGATAAATCCGCGCAGCTAGGAGGGTATTTTACTAGGGTTTATAGGATTCTATACGTACGAGGTTTAAGCTATCGAGGCGAAGAAAATTATAATTACGCCGAACCTTATCTTCTATAAAAAGCTCCGCGAGTAAAACGAAGGTAAGGAGGCTAATAAGCCGGTAGTTCGATCGCTACCGGAATACGTATAAAGGCGGATACTTAACTAGAAGCGGCGCCGAGCCGTAGCCGCGGATATAATCCCCGCGGGGTAAGTTTAAACCGCCGAAACGTTCGCTACTTTAGAAGCTTATAATACTTTTATACTATAAGATTAGGTCGACTTACTAACGGCTAGCCTTACGGGGGAGTCCTCTCCGGCCGGGGAAGCCGGTAATAATTAGATAAACGAGGATCCTTAAGGCGAACTATAAACTAGCGATAATACCTAGCTTTACTACCTCCTAGGCTAACCGGACGTATTTCCGGAAGACTAGGAGTTCTACGCTTATTATAAAGGGCAGGTTTATTACGGAGGACTATCCCTTATCGAGTAAGTACGGCGCTCCGGCGAGTAGGAGTAATAAAAGTAAAGTATCTACTCGGAGATCTTTAACATACTACGGCGCAGTACCTTCGTTTTCTATACTAGGGAAGACGCCCTTAAGCTCGCCCCGTATATAATACCTCTCGATAGTAAGTAGGTAATAAAGAAAAAGCTTAACTCGGCGGGCGAGGTAAAGAAGTTTAAGGCCTACGTCGTAGCGCGTAGCTTCCGTTAAAGGAAGGGTATTAACTATAACGAGACCTTCGCCTCTATAGCGAGGTCCTCCTCGTAACGAATCCTACTTACCCTAACCGCGACTAAGTACTAGTATATACTTTAAATTAACTTTAAGCTCGCCTACCTTAGTAAAGTACCCCTTAAGGAAAAAATATTTATAAAACCTTTCGAGATACTTAACGAGTATTTCGAGGACTATCCGGAGAAGGCTAAGGCCTATAAGTAGTAGAAGGGTAAAGTTTTATAGCTATTACTACCGCTATATAGTCTAAAGTAGGCGGAGTATAACTAGTAGGAAAGGGTTTACGAGAAAGCGGCTAAGATTAGGTTTAAGCCGCTCGTATTAGATACGGCCGTATATATTAACCGGAAGTCTAGTATAATTCTAGCTTCCTTCGTAAATAATTTCCTTATCTTTTACGCCGATCGGAGGGCCGGCGAGGCCTTTATTAAGGATATCGTAACTTTATTATCTATTAAGGACTTAAAGGAGGCGGAGTAGTTCCTAAGGGTTCGGATCGTAAATACGGAGGACTTTATTACGATCGTCTAAGATATATATATCGCTAAGGTATTAAAGGATACTAAGTTTACTAATAGTAAGCTATATAAGACCCCGACCGATCCTATAGCCGTAAAGGCCGTAATACCCCGCCCTAACGATAAGGGCGACGACGAGTTTACTACCGCTTACGTTTTTAAGGTTAAGTAGGTTATTTATCCGGCTTATATTACGCGCCTAGATATTAGCTTCGCTACCGGCCTTTAGGCTAAATATATATATATATTATCTTACTACCGTACTAGTCTATAGACTATCCTTTAAAGGAATACGGTCCCTCTATCTATACTCTTTTCCCGCGCGAGCGGTCCTTATTCGAGGCGTTATCGGCCTCTTCCATCATTCTTTTCCTTCAATCCACAAGTCTAGGTCTCTACTACCCAGCATAGTAACAAAGGAGTATTATACCTATCCAGGCGTACGTATCATAAAGGAAATAGTACGCGTATGTACGTCTTCGGCCCGCCCCTAGTCTTCCCTCGTCCTAGGGGCTTCCTACTTCTTCGTTCGTATTCCCCCGTTACGTATCTCTGTCGTCTTTTTCGCCCTCGTTTTTTATCCGTATATACTAACTACCCGTACGGGTGGCCCGTACTTCCTTCCCCACCTCCGTAGCCCCGCTTCCGGTCCTCGGACCTATATTTCCGGAGGTCCTCCCGGGGGTATAAAAAGGTTTTTCCCCCTTTATCCTTCCTTCCCTCTTCTTTTTTATTCGTCGTCTCCCTATATACGAGTACCCCCCGCGCCCCCCCTAACCCCCTTTATTTTTTTTATCCGCCTCCGGGCTTTTTTTCTAACATCTCCGGCTTTTCGCCCTTTACCCGACCTCGTACCGATATCTACCCCTATCCCTACGGGCGGCGGTACCCCCTCGGGTACCGCCCCCGTTAATAATAACGTCTAGATTATCGGTTCGTCCTTTAAGCGTCCCTTAGCCGGCTCGTCCGTAGCTCCTACTCCGAAGAGAACTAAGGCTACCGTCTCCCGTAAGAAGGTCTTTACTAAGGCTACTCGCCGTATTATCGACTCCGGTAATATATCGGTTCCCCCTTTTATCGTCCTCTGCTTGTATACGTATTACTAATGTTTTTAGGGCTAAACTCCTCGTTACCTTTAAGCGCGTCTACCTTTAGTACGTTAATACTTAGGGCCGCCGCCTCCTTAGTACCTCCGTCGTCCCGGGTTCGTTCCGACGTTATAAGACGAAGCCTAGTACCGAAAAGTATTTTAAGTATTAGACTAGTTATTCGTCCTATTTAACGGTTCGTCCCCTTTTACCCTCCCTCTTACCGATCCCCCGTTAATCTCTTCTAGGTCCCCGACGAGTACTAGGAACGCTTTAAGGCGGTTATTAGTTTATCTACCCGCCTCGAGGACGACCCGACCTCGCCTACCCTTCGCTTCGCTTTCCTTTAGGCTTAGAACTCCTTAAAGAAAGAACTCCTTACGAAGGCCGAGCTTACTACCGAAGTCGAGGCTACGCGCGCTACCGTTATTACTTCCCGTAGCTTTACTTCTACCCGCGTTCGCGTCGATTCCGGTCCCGGTTATATCCTAACTTTCGGCGCCCCTTAGGCCACTCCCGACGTCTTTAATCTTAATATCGGTCTTCGCTCTCTATACTAGCTTACCGCTCCTAATAGTCCCTTAGTTCGTCCTCTCGTCGCCTTTTATCCGTACTCTATTTAACTAACTTCCGTAAGTAGCCGCGATCGTTAGCTATATCGAGCGTATTATTTCCGGCGTTAATAGTTATCTTAACCTACTTTAGTCCGGCCTCGACTCTCTCTCGGAGCGCCTACCCTTTAAGGATGTCGATAATAGCGACGATAGTTTTATTATCGATGACGATAAGGAGATTAAGTATAAGGAGGATAACGTAAAGGAGGAGGAGGATAGTAAGGAGGATGATGTCGTCTTAGGCGAGGTTTAAGGTCTTATCGTCGTCTAGTCGCCTTCGGGCTTTACGCTTAACGCCTTCGGTTCGGGGTCGTATATACCTCGTTCTCTCTTCGCGATAATTTTTTATAGGCTAAATCCGGCGTTAAGTACCTACGCCCTCGTCTTTACTTACTTTACTCTCCCTCGTATCGTATTCCTTCGTACTACTCCCTTCCCGTTTTCGTTCCTCCCTTCCGCCGCCCTCTTCCTTATCTTCTCCCCCCTCCTCCTCCCTCGTTATTTAATCTTATAAAGGCCTACTTATTCTTCCTCTCTCTCCTATACTCCTCGTTACGTTCCCCGACCTCCTTCTCCCTATCCTCGTATCCCTCCTCGAACTCCTTTACTAGGGTATACTCCTTTAGTCTACCTATCTTTAGTACTTAATCTATTACCTTCTACGCGGTATCTACTCGCGATAGTACCTCCCTTAGTCCCTCCGCGTCTATTACCTACCCCCCTAGATCTAGTCTCTCCCTTCTTTCTTCCTACTACTCGTACCTAAGTATTAAGTACGCCGCTATCTCCTCCCTATATCCCTCGCTATACCTTAGTAACGTTATATCTAGTACGTATATCCGGTATAGGAACGCGTTTAAACCGATCGCGTCTATTCTTATCTACGTTAAGAGCGAGCTCCTAACTTTAGATAGCTTCTTATACCTCTCTAGTAGTTCCTCCTCTCCTTCTATAATATCTATAAAGTCCGCCGCCTCCTTATACCGTAGGTTCCGTTATTACGCCTCCCTTATTTTCCTCGTCCGTCTTATATACTACTCCCTTATCGTTAACGATTTAACCTCGAGTTACTACTATAGTAGCGGCTAGGGCTTATCCGGCCTTAGGTCGTCTAGCCTATCGCCCGGCCTTACGTACTCCTTAATCTACTCCTTTACCTATTTAGCTTTCGTTAGGCCGTTGTTTAGTAGTAGTCGTTTCGGCTACGGTTCTCTTCCTCTCCTCCTTCTCCTCCCTAACGGCCTTACTCTTAAGATAGCCTCTACTCTCGGTCCGACCCTTCTTAGTAAGTCCGCTATCCTAGTATTTTCTAGCCTCCTTTCCGTATTTACGACCTATCTCGATAACTAAATATCGATTAGTAGGTACTACGCCTCCATCTCGATATTCCGGACCGGTACGGCCTTATACGCTCCGACTACCGTCCGAAGGTATTTCGACTACGCCGTGTCCATCTTCCTAGCTACCCCTCTCGGGTTCCCCCCTAGCTCGGTAGGGGTATACTACGCGTCCGCGCCGTAGTAGATAACGCTTCGGATTACCTTCGTATAGATCTCCCTTACTTTAAGTATCTTTACTCCCTACGTCTTACCGGCTAGTCTTATAAGCGCTAAGGCTTATATATCGAGCTTCCTTTTTACCTCCTTACCGTATACTTTAAAGTTTAGCTTACTATCGAGCTATACTCCGAGGAACCTCGCCGAGGGGACGGGCGTTAGGCTATCCTCCCCCGGCCCGAGGATACGGACCTTATCCTATAGTTACTCCCTCTTCCTTGTAAAGTATAGGAGCTCGCTTTTCTTCGGGTTGTAGGTTATACTTACCTCCTTTACCTAGTCGTCGTATACCTTATATACTACTTTAAGCCTCCTATATACCGTCTTCGTATCGTATACTACCGCTAGTAGATTCGTATCGTCGGCGTATCCTACTACTATTATGCCCGCTATCGACTCGAGTTTTTCATATAGTAGTATAATAAAGAGGATAAATAGGATTAGCGAAAGTAGTAATCCCTGTAGCGTTCCCTAGGTAACGTACTATTCTAGGGCCGTCTTACCGTCGAACCGGAGTCGGACCTTTCTCGCTATAAAGTAGCTCTCCAGCTAGTCGATTAGCTTCTTCTCGAATCCTTACTCTCGTAGCGTATAGAATAGCTAGGTTTAGTTCACCCTATCGAACGCCCCGGTTATATCCAGCTATAGGAGCGCCGCGATCCCGCCTCTCCTCTAGGCCTCGTAGACTACGTCTACTACTACCCTAATCGCGATATCCGTCGATTTGTACTTTCTAAACCTTATCTAGAGTTATAGGAGTATTCCCGCTTTCTCTACTACGTCGGCTAGTTGTAGTACTACTAACGCCTCGATTACTTTACCGACTATGTTAAGGAGTATTATCGGCCGGTATACTCCCGCCTCTTTCTAATCCTCGATTATCTTCCCTAGCTTCCTAAGTACGCTTACAATCGCTACTCGCCAATCCTCCGGAAAGTAGCGGAGCTCGAAGCTTACCTCGGTAATTACGGCTAGAGCTCTTAATAGGCGCCCTTCTTAGTCGTATCCCTTAATAAACTTGTTCGATAGGCCGTCTAGCCCCGGGGCCTTATTATTCCTAAGTCCCCTAAGGATCTCCTTTATATTATCCTTAGTATTATCCTAGTCGATCTTAATAGTTTCCTTAAATAATACTACCGGCTAGTCCTAGTCCGGTATACTATCCGTATTCGTATTTACCTCGGGGAAGAATCGTTTACCGAGTACCTTTACCTTCTACTCGTATATTTACGCGTCCTATAGGCCGTTCGGTATCGTCTTAAGCGCTAGTAGCGCTAGGGGGTCCGGCTTCTAATAGCTCCTTAGCCTCGCCTATCTCTCGATATTCTATATATTCTTTAAGTTTATCTCCCTCCCTACGACGTCGAGCGTATTCCTTTACGTCCTCCTTTTTACCGCTACTATTAGTCGGTCGCTCCTCGCCTCCGCCTCTTTCCTCTCCTTTATAACGCCCTTTATCTTATATCTTTGCTATCTTCTTTCCGCCTTTCTTATTTCCTTAAGTATAATCTTAATCTCCTATATTTACTATATCGCCTTACTCCCCTTATTATTCTTTCTCCTTAGGACCGCGTCGTCTACGATTTATTATAATTCCCCTATTAGCTACCTTACTACTCCCTTTAACTCCTCCGTCGTATCGATCCTCTCTAGTATACTAATTAGCCTCGCCCTTAGCCCTACCTTTAGCTAGTTTATCCTTACCTAGTTATATCCCCCTACGTCGTCGTATTCTTATATTCGGGGCGCGTATGCCCCGACTACCGTCGCTACTTACGGGGCGTAGTCTAAGCCTACGTATCCCTCCGCCCCGTTATAGATAACCTTTATACCTTATATTACCCAGACGTAGTCTATCGTTCCGTCCCTCTCCCCGGCCCTCCTTCCTTTCCTTATCGGTTCGCCTTTTAGTATATATAGGTCGAGGTTCTATATATTTATAAGCTAAAGTAGGTACTTTACCGTTAGTATCGTCCTATCCTCCTTATCCTATATCGGATAGTATACGTTTATATCCCCGACGAGTACGTCCCTCCCGGTCGGCTCCCTTTCGAGTAGGTCTTTAAGCGGTAACGTCCATCCGTCTCTCCTATATTACTCCGAGTAGATCGAGTAAATAGTTATCGCCTCTACCCCTTCCCCTATCGTTACTACCGCCTAGTCTATCCCCCCTTCCGTAGTCTACGACTTTCTATCTATCTCCTTACTAATATATATCGCCGCTCTCCCCCTAAAGAAAACTATATTATATCTTCCCCCTTTTAAGTACCGTAGGGCGCCTATTCTCGTATCCCGTAGGGGCTCCTGTACCGCTATAACCTCGTACCTCTCGCTATTCTCTAACGCTATATCTAGTCTGTTTCTATTATTATTAATATTTTAGTAAAGTATTCTAATAATATCTATTATTAGAACCATAGCTACGTCTACGTCTCCGGTACTACCTCTTCCGCTTCGTCGTTATCGATCTCTATCCTTACCGCTCCCTCGCTCCGCGTTCGTATATATAGCGTAACGTACTTACTTAAGTCGTTACCGTTCGTTCTTCCTACCTTTATTAGTACTAAGGAAGTAGTAGGCCTACCTTTCGTCGGCTTCGTAATACCCGTAGGCGCCGCCGCCGCGTTCGCGGCGTTCGCCCTTTAAAGCCTCGTCTGGACTTTACTACCTACTACCGCGGCGTTTACGTTAATTCCCCTCCCTACTTCTATCCTTCTACTTACTCCGTTCGTCTAGACCTCGGGGCGTTATCGCTACTACTACTATTGTTACCGTTCTTATTACCGTTACTATTCCTGCAGTTATTACTAGGCTTATCTCTACTATCGCTATTCTTCGGTTTATCGTTCGTATCGCGGGTTATACGTCGGTAGGTGCGGTATCGTCCTCCCTCGTCCCTCGAGCGGGATACTCGAGTACTACGTCGGTCGCCCTAGGTATCTCTCCCTTACCCTCTTCTTATATTCCTTCGCTATCGGATATTCCGCACTAAACGCCGGGTATCTACCCTTACAGTTAAGATACGACAGTCGGAACGTCGCCGGCTCTATCCTAACCTTACAAAGCGCCTCCCTCGTCCTAGTATCGGGGTAGTCCGAGTACGCCGCTATACCGTATAATATACACGCCTTCCTCTCCGTACAGAACCTCGCCTTATACCCCTACTTACCGTAGTTAAAGTACTAGTTAGCCTTTACGTCCCCCTCGAATCTCTCGCACGGGTACTATCCTACGGCTAAGTATACGCCCTTCTACGTCAGCCTAATTACGTCCTACAGCTACACTACCTCCGCTAGTAGCTACATTATCCTCGTTAACGTTCCGTCGGCGTTCTTACTATCCTTCCCTCTTACTACGACCCTCTCCAGCGCTACCTTATTCGTCGTCTCAAGGTTAAACTTTAGTCTTACCTCGTCCTAGTCGACGTATTCCATCATAGTCCTACAGTCTAATCCCTTAATAATTACCGCGAACGTCTTCCTTTTAATCTAAACTCCCGCCCCGGGGAAGTACTTCTCTACCCACTCGCTCTTCTCGGGGTCGTTATATCGCTCCCAGGTCGCTTCGTCGTCGAAGACTAGTACGAATCCTCCGCTAAGGGGGAGGTATCGGCCGGCCCTATACCTATTAGCGTCCTCCCCTTTCTCCGCCTCCGTTACTTCGTTAAATTCGCCTACGATATCCGTAACTAACTTATTCGTAAAATACCCCTCCGGCGCCGTAAGGGTAATCTCCCTTATAACCTTACTCGGTACTACATACTCTTTAACACCGGTTAACGTACGTACTATAGTACCACCCTCGCTTCCTACCGCGGCCGTAGCGATAACGGCCTACGACCTAGGCCCCGTCGGTACGCCCGCGATTCCCATTCCCTTCGCTTATTAGCCCGTAATGGCCTCTTTAATCCTTTTCAGTCTCTTATCTATCGTATCCAGCTTATTATCGGTTATCGGGGTATACGCGCTCGGTACGGCAGTAGTATTCGGTCGCGTTTTATTGTAAAAGTATCCGAAGAGGTTGTTAGCCTCCTAAATTACCTTAGGCAATATCTCCTTTACTACTATACTAGCGAACTTTTCCATTAATATCTTTATTCTAATATCCTTCCTCGCCAACTCCTCTATCTCGCCGAGTACGTTCCTCTTCCGCGGCGTAGTCGTACTACTCGATTACTATCTCGTCGCGTATACCACGTTCGCGTATTAGCTGTCGGCTAACCCGGGGTCGGGACCGCGTTCCGGGCCTTTATCGCTATTGTCGGTAGCGCCGGCGTTCCGCCCTCGATGCGACATCGCTGGGAGGGGGAATCGACTACGTTGATTCCAATGTAATTAGTCTCGTTCGTTTTGGACGTGATTTCGAATGTTAGGGGGGGGTTCGGTATTTTCACGACGCTTTTTTTAGGCTAAATATATAGTAAAGCTAGGAGAAACCTATAACGTAGGTATAAAGCGTATACTATAATACCTTAAAGGAGCCCTTAACTTAGGGATTACCTTTACTAAAAGTAAGGATAGGAACGAAGACCTTAGTATCCTCGCGTTCTCCGACTCTAATTACGCGGGGGATTATAGTACAGCGCGCTTTACTATAGGCTTTATATTTTTTATAGCCGGCGGCCCGGTCTTATAGGGATTAAAACGATAAACGATAGTCGCCTAAAGTACTACGGAGGCCGAGTATACGGTAGTTAACCTTATAATATAGGAGAACGCCTAGATATAGGAGTTCCTTACGGAGCTCGGCTACGTACCTATAGCGCCGACGCCGGTTAAGGTAGATAACGAGGCTGTAATTATCTAAAGTACGAAGAATACTACCCCCCTGTAAAAGAGGTACGTTAGCGTAACCTATTACTATATAAATAAGTAAGTAGTAATAGGCCGCGTAGTACTCGAGTACGTACCGAGCGCGGAGAACGTAACGGATAGCTTTACTAAGGGGCTTAATTAAGTTAAATACTAAAAATTCGTAGAGATATTAGGACTTAAGCCGGTAAAATAGCCTTACTTTACTTCGCGAGGGGGAGTATTAGGAATTATAAAAGGGGCGATGTAAGGCACGGACGCCGTAGTCGCTTAGGTAAAGTGAAAGGACTGGAATCCCCTAGATTGGGCCTGAAAGGCAGGGGAAGCGTCTAGATGGATATACAATTAGATAAAGGCGCCACATCTTGTATTTAACCGTGGCGCGCCCTATCTGGGCCTAGTATTCAGTTTAGTTATACGTAACTCAGAGCAATTCAGTCACATCACCAGATACACCACTTTGGCCATACCTTTTAACAAATCTGAGACCTCCCCAACAAGCAAGCAAATTCCATCCTCCCTCCTTACAAGTAATCCGTAGGCCTCTTTGATTATCATCGCGGGTGACAGCTCCCACTTCAAGCCCCGATTTTATAAGTGCTGGATATTATTGAGCGCTGCCCGACTTTAGAGACGAGTCGATCCAAGGATAGGTGTCCGATTCAGAATTTATCTCAATGTCCCGAGGAACCAACATACCTGGGCTGGAGGGCACATTCCAAGGCACGTGGCATGGACTGCCGACGCGTGCATGCCGTGTCATCAAACACCCTTCACTTGTGCAGGCCAAAGTCAATGTTTGGAGGAGGTTTGTCATGCTAATATCTGATATAGCAAGCACTGTGTCCTGATGCCTTGCTTGGAAAGGCATATCAACACTTCCTCTCAACTCTCCAAGCCTAACCCCCCAAGCTCCCCTGCAGACGTCGACCATGACAGCACATCTACTCGACACCTGCCGCCTTCATCCGCTCAAAGCACTTCCGGTACGCCTCGTGGATCTCTGGGATCTCGTAGCTGTACTCCCTGAGCTTCGAAACCAGCTTGGTCGTGTCCAGCTCGCAGTTGCTCCGGCCCGCCTTGATGACCTTGGCCTGTTCCTCGAGGCTAAAGTTCTTCCAGGCAAACGAGGGGCGGACAATGTCCCGGAACAGGGTCAGGACCTCATTGTGCGAAATGGCGCCGGGATTGGTAAAGTTGTAGACGCCAACATCGCGGTGCTCGGCGAGGAGAATGGAGGCTGGCAGCAGGTCCGTGAGGATGGTGTTGCTGTTGGGAATGTCCACCACATGGTCGTATTTGGCGATCTTGGTGACAAAGTTTCGGGGGTGCAAGTCATCCGAAACCGGCATACGCAGTCGGAGGACGAGGCAGTTGGTGTAGTGCTTGAGGATCTGGAGGCATGTCAGGCCTGGTTCCTCTACAAGAGGCAGGGCATCGATATCTCACCTCCTCAACGTGGGCCTTGGTCATGGAGTAGAAGCTCCCGTCAAAGTTGGCCGGGTCGGTCTCGAGAAACCCAGGCCCGCCCCAGGGATGAGCCTCGTCGTACTGGTAGATGCAGCCCGTGGCAAAGACGGTGCAATGGATGCCGTTGAGCTGGCAGCAGTCGGTGAGGTTCAGGGTGCCGATAACGTTGGACCGCATGGTCGCCTCCTTGTTATCTTCACACCAGTCGACGTTGGGCCGTCCGGTGCATCCAGCGGCGTTGAGGACATGGGTTGGACGAACTCTGGCCAGTTCGGCCAACACCGCCTCCCGATTCTCCATTCGGATGGTGGTCGTATGAACCTCCTTGCCCTGGTCCTGGAGGAGCTTCTTGAGATGTCCAGCGACCCAACCCTCACCTCCCCAGATGAGGAACCGGTTGGCTCCGTCTCCGTTGCTTGTTGCCATTGTCGGATACTGGTGAGCTTCAAGTATGAGTACAGTGAAGAGATGTTAGTTGTCCGCTTGCCGTCACTCCCGAGCTGTCACTTGCGGTGTAGAATTCCAAGTTGAGCAGGTTGTGGTTTTAGAAAGGTGCGACTGAAAGAGAGGTTCATGTCCTTCAAATACAACAGAAAGGGCGACAAAGTCTGGTTTTGGTCCGGCCACGACGGCCTGCATGGGGGGTTTCTGTCTTCAGCTTTCCTGTCTGAGCACGAATTCAGTCCAATATTTGTGATGATGAGCTGGCATCTTTTCTCCTGGGCCGCCCGTTTGCCAGACACCCCCATGACGTGCAGGGGAACCGACAGGTCGACGAGAACTGGCCTATCCTCTTCCGTCAGTCAGCTCAGGGTTGCTGGTATTTTTTTCTTGCCCTTTTCCTGCATCAGTCACCCAACAATGGCTCCGTGGGAGACAGAGGGGAGACGGGATGTGAGGTTGTCGTCGACACCCCCGTGCGGGGTACCCCGTTCTCCATCTTCATCCCCCTTTTCTCTCCCCAGCGAAGATCTTATCATCTGTTCTTATCGATCTCCGTTTTTTTTTGGAGAGCGGAGGTCCCGGACTCCTGGCACAGGCAAAGGTTCGAAGCGAGCCCAGCAGGACGGGACACGCAGAGTGCGAGCGATGCAACCGTGATTCGCGACGGCCGCGGGAAGAACAACAGCCTCTTGCAATCAAGATGAAGAGGAACCTTGGAAGAGAGACACGGAAGAAACCACGTGGAACCGATTGAGACCTGACGAGTACACAGTACAGTACAGCCGCAGAATACCCCAGATTTGCCTTGCCTTCTCCCAGCGGGCCGTGGAACCGCGCACAAGATCGATGCAGCAGAAGCCACGAATGGTTTCTGCAGTTCTGCAGTTCTGCAGTGGTCTCTGTTGGATTCTTCCTCCAGGCTGTCCCCCAACTCCAGTCCCCAACTCCCGTTGGGTCCCAACGGCGGAGCTCCCCTTGCTGATTCAGCAAACCGTGTCCGTCCATTGGCCAATGGGCCACACCACAACTGCGCCACGCCTGGTGCATGGTTGGTGTCTGCTCCTCCAAGAGGTCATTTCCCCCCGGCTGAATACAAAATGTGGGTGGAGCCAACGTGCAGGTTGCTTGCTCGACTTTCTCCAAGACTTTGATGCTTCTGTCCTTTTGCATCACATCACATCCCATTCATTGCTTGACACCTCGCTGCCTCTCTCCGTCTCTGTTCCTCTCCCTCGAATCCCTCCAAGCTTCTCCTCCTCCTCCTCCTCCTCCGAGTCTCTTTGCCTTTTTTTCGCCGAGATACCCCAGCCGATCACTCGGCAAAGCGGAAGCGTCGAGGAGCTGAGCTGTCTCAAATTTTTCTTCGGATCCACGACGAGCCCACGCAGCTCCGGACAACCCGATTCCACCGCAAATATGGGCGGCGCATCGCAGGCACTCTACTTTCTCCTCCATCCCTACGAACTCAAGTCGGTCGTTCAATGGTATGTTTTCTGGACTTGAACCCCCCCAAATCTCTGCGCTTGCTGACCTGGTTGTGGTTGACAGGAAAGTATGGCACGACCCAGTGCACAAGCGTGATCCCAGCAAGGAGACGGCGACGGAGAAATCATGCTTCCACTACCTCGATCTGACCTCGCGGTCCTTTTCCGCCGTCATCCAAGAACTCAACCCCGAGCTGTTGATGCCAATCTGTCTCTTCTACCTGGTGCTGCGCGCCCTCGACACCATTGAGGATGACATGACGCTCGACATTGCGACCAAGGAGCCCATCTTGCGCGACTTTCACAACATCATCAAGAAGGAGGGGTGGACCTTTGACAAGAATGGCCCCAACGAGAAGGACCGCGAGTTGTTGGTGCACTTTGACGACATCATCACCGAGCTCAAGAATGTCAAGAAGCCATATTTCGACGTGATCAAGGACATCACGGAGAAGATGGGCAACGGGATGGCTGACTACGCCGTAAACGCCGAGCACAACGCCAACGGCGTCAACACGATTGCCGACTACGAGCTCTACTGCCACTACGTTGCCGGCCTGGTCGGTGAGGGGTTGACACGCCTCTTCGTCGAGAGCAACCTGGCCAACCCGCAACTCCTGGTGCGCATGGACCTCACGGAGAGCATGGGCCAGTTCCTGCAAAAGACCAACATCATCCGTGATATTCACGAGGACTTCCTCGACGGCCGTCGCTTCTGGCCAAAGGAGATCTGGAGCAAGCATGTCGACAAGTGGGAAGACATGTTCAAGCCCGAGAACCGCGAGAAGGCGCTGAACTGCAGCTCGGAGATGGTGCTCAACGCCCTCAAGCATGCTGACGAGTGCCTGTACTACATGGCCGGTGTCCGCGACCAGAGCGTCTTCAACTTTGTGGCCATTCCCCAGTCCATGGCCATTGCGACACTGGAGCTGGTCTTCCGCAACCCCGCCATCTTTGAGAAGAACATCAAGATCACCAAGGGAGATGCCTGCCAGCTCATGACTGAATCCACCCAGAGCTTGCGGGTGGTGTGCGATGTCTTCAGGCAGTATGCCAGGAGGATCGCCAAGAAGAACGACCCCAGAGATCCCCTCTTCCTGGAGATCAGCGCACAGTGTGGAAGAGTAAGAGTTCTTCCCTGCCTTGCAACGCGATACCTTGCTGACCAGAGATTTAGATTGAACAATTCATCGAATCCATCTTCCCCACCCAAGACCCCAAGAAGCTCAACGCCGTCGTGACCCAGGCACAAAAGAACGGCATCGCCATGACATCAACCGAGATTTTTGTGCTCATCACGTGTGCCCTCGTGATTCTGCTCTCGATTGGCGGTATGATGGTAAGTTCAGTCTGCTGTACATCAGCCCCCCCGGGGAGCTGTCCCGCTAACCGTAACATAGATCGGTGCCGCCTACATGATGGGGGCTCGGTGGGGGCCAAACCTGGACGCGCTCGGCGAGCAAGTTCGCGAGTCGGCCGAGGCTCTTCGCAAAGCCATCCCAACAAGCGCCGGGCACAGCGAGCTATGAGTGTACTGATGATGTTAGGTCCCGGACAGGGGGACATGTGGTTAACACAGTGTTACGACAAGGTGCATTTTCAGCGGTCACGATTTAGGTTTGGATGAAGGTATAATCACAGCAGGACGGGGCATAGCTGGGCACCCGCCGCTCAGGGATGGGATGGACTCCCCATACTACCAGCGTACTAATTTACGAAGTCTCATGTTTTTTCCCCTTCCCCCGGTGAATGCCCCCCAACTGACAACCACCTTTCCATCCCCAAGAGGATGGTGTGAAGAATGCCCAAACTAGCACGGATGTCAAATTGCAATGCAGTCGCCCGTCGCAAGACTGGGTTCGATGACTGATGTTGTGCCGAAGATGTGCTGATATCGAACCCCCTCCGCAAGAAGCCTGGTATCCGGGCACGTCCTCGACTGAACTCTGCGCACTCTCGACGCCGGGGTTTGTCGAGGACGGATTGCAAACACTTCATTCCTCTGTCTGTTTGACATGTCCACTTCCCGTCTTACATGTCCATTTTCCCACCGGCCAGGTGCGACACGTACCCGCGCTCACCCCGTCCGGGCCGACTGAGGGCTGTTCTGGATTGGGACTTCCGAAGAGGCTCGTAGCGAGGGGAGATCGTGGAGAATAGGATAATATATACGTTTGCTGCCAACACCGTTCTGCTGGAATCTGTGTGGCTCGTCCGCACCTCCTTTATGCTTGGAGGGTGTGATGTGAGGCGTAGCGATGGACGGATCGACGGTGGGCAAGGTTCCATCGGTCGGACAGTTTCATGCGGGAATCATGCAAGGCTAGGCATCTGGCACCGCCGGAGGGTTTGGAGCTAGCTATCCAGGCAGTTCAAGCAGCTCAGGCACGGTTTGGGAATAACTCTTTTGTTGTTTTACATTTTTGTATTTTTGTATTGTTGGGGGAGGGGGTGGGAGAGCTCCTCCTCCTCCGCCCAATCTTGTATCTGCTCTGCTCTGGGCTCTTGCTGCCTCGGGCGAGAGATGTTTGAAGAATGAAGTACCTGATGATCAACCCAGTGTTGTTGTAGAACGCAATGAATGGCCTCGACTTTTCTGTGGGGGAAAAGCAAGATGGCCATGCCATGGTGGCGTGGGCAGCAGCCGAATTATATATACATGCCCCCTAAATGCCCGTCATCTTTGTACAGCGACAAACCGAATATAAAAACAATGCGTGTCGATGGCTTCCCTGCGCCGTATATACACCCCCCCGTTTTCCGTTACCCTTTTCCCGCGCGTCTAGGAAAGATTCCCGTTGTTGGCAATCAGGTTGCTGAACCCCCGGTTGTTGGCCACCTCGGCGCCCGCCGCGGCCGCCAGCTCCTTGATCCGGTCGCTCACGGCCGTCACGCTGCTGATGCCCTCGAGCGCCATCAGGTACGCCGCCAGCCCGGCGATGTGCGGGCTGGCCATGCTCGTCCCGCTCAGCACGGCCGTGGCCGTCGTGCTCTCGATGCCCACGCTCAGCACGTTGACGCCGGGCGCAAAGATGTCGACCAGCTCGCCAAAGTTGCTGAAGCTCGCGCGCCGGTCCGTGGTCTGGTCGATGGCGCCCACCGTGATGGCGTTGGGCGCGGACCCCGGAGAGGTCGTGTCGGTGTTGGCGTTCTCGTTGCCGGCGGCCACGACGGGCACGATGCCGGCGGCGGCCAGGGCCTCGATGGCCGAGTTGAGAGAGCGCGAGAAGGAGCCGCCTAGCGACATGTTCATGACGGCCTTGCCGCGGAGGCCGCGGGCTGTGGCGTTCTTGGAGACAAAGTCGATGCCGGCGAGCACGCCCGAGTTGGAGCCGCCGCCGTCGGCGTCGAGGACCTTGACGGCGACGAGCTCGACGTTCTTGGCTACGCCGTAGTTCTTGCCGCCGACGGTGCCGGCGACGTGCGAGCCGTGGCCGTTTTCGTCGGTGTCCTGGGGCGGGGGTTAGTCCCGGGGTTGGTGGGAGGGGAGGGGGGGAGGGGGGCTTACGTTGTCGTTGACAAAGTTGGCGCCCCAGATGGCGCGGCCTTCAAACTCGGTGTGGTCGGTGCGGATGCCCGTGTCGACGACGTAGGCGGTGATGCCCTGGCCCGAGCTGCTGTCGAACACGTAGCCGTTGCGGCCGGGCTCGGCGTGGCTGAGGCGCTCGAGGCCGGTCGGGGCGGAGCCCTGGACCAGGCGCGCGCTGGCCTTGACGTAGACGTCCTGCTCGATGTAGGCGACCTCGTCGGCGCGGAAGATCTCGGTGATCATCTTGTCGTCGGCCTCGAGGGCCAGGGCGCGCATCTTGCCCATGTGGTAGCTGTGGACCGACGTCGAGAGGAACTTGCCCGACCGCGGGCCGCGGCGGGCGAGGTTGCGCTTGGCGATCTTGGCCGTCACCATGCCCTCGTGGGCGAAGACGGCCGCGTCGTCAAAGGTGTTGTTGTAGACGACAATGTACCGGTGGGGGATCACGTCCCGGGCGTCGGGGTTGCTGACGGGCACGCCGAGGAAGAAGACATCGCCCTGGGCGGGGCGGGCGGTGGCGGTCCAGCTCGAGGCGAGCAGGGCCGTGATGGAGAGGAGGAGACGACCCGCCATGGTTGAGTAGGTGTGGTGGGTGGTGGGTGGTCGGGGGGTGGTCGTGTCGAAAAGGAGTGAACTTGTCGTGTGTGTATGTATATATCAAAAGAGTGAAAAGTGCCAAGCCCGGGCTGGTCGAAGGAGAGGAGGCGGTTTATAAAGAAGGTTGGTGAAGAGAAGAAGAGAGGACGGATTCGGGCACTGCTCGTCGTTCCGTGGTGGTCTCTCTGGTCCGGACTGGTCCCCGCTGGTGTGATGGCACGGCTTGGGCGCGGATAGTTGGGTTGGCAGTCTCGGTGTCTGGCACAAACGAACGTGTCGGAGGTATAAGGGAATCTTTAGGAGGGGAGCAAACGAATGGGTGTATGCGCAGCACCACACAGATCGGAGGCAAGGCTCGGAGAAGAAAGTCCACAACAAGAAGAAGGCGGCAGGAAAAGACGACGACGACGGCGACCACGAGACTCGACGCTGGCTGAACAGACAAATCGGGGCAGGGGGAGCAGACGGCACGGCTCCGGGGCCGCCTCTCTTATGTGAAGGCATGAATGTGCGACGTGTGGTGTGGGCGGCTCCGTGGGGCCCCTGTTCCCCATGATCCATGGGGGGATCCATGGGTGGCACGGTGTTTTGGGTGCCAAGATGGAAAAAGGGGTTGGCTGTCGTGTCGACTCTCGAGAAAAAGTCAAAAGCCAAAAGGGACGAGAAACGGCGCCGGGGGTGCAAGACTGCAAGTGGAGGCGCCTGGCCCCGGCCGAGGACTCCGACTGGCCGGAAGAGTGCCAAGTCAAACAACCGATCCCTGGATCTGCCAAGAAGGGAAACCCTCCGCACCCTGTCCCTCGCTGGGCCTCGACGCCTCCTGCTGGAGAGCCCCCATCCACTTGGTGGTTTCGCCCTGATAGGCGAGCGAAGAGGCCCCTAAACCTCAAACGCCGCCTTGCGGGACACAGGCCCCATGCAAACTGACGGATTGGCTGGCGATGTTTGGCTGGGCTGGTCCAGTGGTGCAAGTCATTTTGTGCCATTTTGCGGGGTCGTCTTTGTCGAGACTTGGGCAGAGAGACAGAGTGACAGAGTCGACCGCCGGTGATCCTCGTGGTCCAGACTCGGTCATGTCATCTCTCTGTTCCATTGTTGGTGTTGTTGACAGGTCTGTTCCCAACGCATGACAGATCCCCCATGATCTACTGCCGCGGCGGGTGTTGGGCCATGGTTGTCGCCAACAGCTGCAGTCTGCTGGCAGTCGGCGATATATTGTTCGTCTGTTCGTCTTCATGCACACGGGCAGTACTCTTCCTCCGCCTCGTCCATCCCATCCTGTCTTGATCCTATCCATGGCCGTGTTCGAGATGCCTGGATGCCATCCCACTGATCCCAGGCGGAGGAAGAGGCGAAGCGTCGGTCTGATTCCGAGGTGAGCCAGTTTCCCGAGGGAATCGCCGTCGCCTCCCTCACTGCCCAACTCGGCGTCAACATTCTGTCCCACAGTCCACAGTCGAGAGTCCAGCGTCCAGCTCCTGCAATATCCATCCTGTCCAATGGGTTGGTGCTGTGGGGATGAGGCTCCCAGTGTGGAATCGCACCAAGAGACGGCAGGATGCTTGGCAATCGCCGTCAACTGCCGCCGCCGTTGGACCCGTCACCCCGTCGTGGCTTTCCTGGACTTTTGTGGAAGCTGCCCGTCCATGGCAATCTCGACCTCATCTATCAGTCCAAGGGTGTGGGCACCAACAGCTGCAATCTTGACATGTCCAGGGACGGAGCCTCATCGAACCAATACCGGTCGTCATGCGACTCGGCGGGGGTCGATGGGTGGCGTTGCGGCACCCGCGGAGTCGGGGCTGCTCCAGCGTCTGTCCTCCGGCATTGTTCTTCGGGGATCGGCCTCGAGATAATCTGCGCCGTCCACCAATCGACGGACCGGCCGCCGATGCTCGCGAGCACGCATCCTCGGACCATGGCCAGCAAGGGAAGGACGCGACGACGGCCAGGCCCACGAGAAGCTGATTCCACCTGTTTGCCTTCCCCTTGCAATCTGGGCCTGGCCTGTTGTGTTTCTGTGGTGCTTGAAACGCCAGCTCACTCATTTCCCTCGGCACCCGCCGAGGCGTTTCGTTGTTTTACGAAGCGTCCTGGATGCTACTTTTACCTCGATGAATGCGACCAAGCACGGTCAAGGCGGCGCTTTGGGGTGAGCCAAGCCGAGGGCCACGCCAAGAGGGGAGGTCGAGGGCATGGAACCCGGAAGGTCGAGACGAGGGGCCGGGTATGGAATCCATCTCCACAGGCCCGAGTCCACACAGCCGCAACCCCACGAATGTCGAGACGTCGGTTCGTCTCGCCATGGCCTGAGGGGGTCGAGGGGCTGTGAAACTCTGCAACACACACAGGACTCGGTCGTATTTGAAGGAACGACATCCGCCTCGACGGCGACCTTGTTGTTGTTGTTGTCGTCCCAGAACATGGCCCAGGAGGACGACCATCCGGAGGTTCAACGGTTCAACGGCTGACGCGAGCCACTGACCGGATGGTGACCACATCTGCCGAGTATCTCTGTGACAATGGGGAGCTTGGGACCTTGGGGTCCTGGAGTCGGTTGGTCCTGGGGTATGTCGGAGCTGTCTTGTCGTCGTTGTACGTGTTCCCGGCCAAGTCTTGCCGTCGTCATGGACGCCTTTGTTCGAGAGAGAATTCTGAGATGTGATTCGCTTTGGAGGTGGTGGTGGAAGAAGCGGCCTGTCGCAGCCCAGCCCGGACAGTCGGCCTCTGCCAAGCGTCAGGTCGCACACGCCCGGGCAGGGCAAGGCCGCAGGTCGCGTGGTCAGAACCCGTTCTCCCGTCTGCGTTGACACATGACCAAGACATTGTCAACTCTCAACGGATAGTAAGGGCGAGAAGGGCAGGAACAGGTTGTGGACGCCGTGCCCGAGTAGATAATGTCGAGCTTCCCCCAAGGTCTTTCTTGTCTGCCAGTCTGGTTGCTCTGGTCAAGCATGGAGCCAGGGAGAGTGTATACCTGTCCCGTTTTTTCTCTCTATCCAACTCACTGATTGAAACTGTCCTGGGGAGAATCCGAGCAGTATCCATTTCTCTGCAGTATAAATGGTGATGTCCGTGACTGGAGGCGGTCATGAAATGACCTGACTGCCCGAGCAAAGGCATGCAGTGCACTGAGTGCAGGCCATCGCTCGAGAATCGACCCCTCATGCCCGCCAGAACCCGAGATGGCCGACTGGTGATGTCAAAGTGGCTTATGGCGCGGATAATCCGGCGCCTCTTTTATCAAGTTGTCTGCCTCGGTCGTTGTGTGGCTCAGGCCATTATGTATGCTGGCTGGTCAGGCTGGTGTACCGGCATCCTGCTGTCTCAAATTTCAATTGTTGGTGGGAAAAAGGCAGAGGCATCAGTGGACCCCCCAAGTCCCCATCCCGCCCCCCGTGCAGCTGTGGTGGGGGGAAGCGATGGCGCTGAGTGGGCTCATTCAGTGGAGGCATTCTTTTGCCGTGCAAGGCTCAGCATGGGAGTCCATCCCAGCCAGAACAAACTTCCCGCTCGCCGCCAGCATTTCCATCCGTTTGATCCATACTGGCATACTCCCGTCTTCGCAGCGCCGAATGCCCATGACGGACGACATACGCAATTGACCGCAGAACCCCGACGAGCCCGAGCTGCACTCTCACGCCCTCACTGCCGATAACCCCCCCCCAGATGCGAGAATCCCCCCACTGATCGCACCCTGACGTTGGGCGCTGCATCCCCTGATCGAACCAGCCAGTCGCTCCCCTTCGCAACCCGACCAGACAAAACCCAACAACCCCGCCGCAGTCTCCCATCATCGAAACGAGTCTGTGAAATTCCCATCCGTCTTGGTTGCCTGACGGGTCTACCTAAATTCCACACGCTTCCCCGCCCTCGACATTCTCACTCCGGCTGTCGCTGTCGCAGCCGCAGCCCCCAGGCTCCCTCCGCCTCCTCCTCCGCCTCCTCCGCCGTCTCCTCCGAACCCCCGCCGGGCGATTCTCTACCATCCACCACACATCCCCCGACCGCTCCCTCCGATCCACCGACCCTCCAATCCTCCGACCCACCTGCCATGGTCTTCGAACCCCCAGACCGAGCCTAAGCCAGTACACGCGCAGCCAGAGCGGAATGTCTCTGTCCATGATGCTCGACATCGAGCCCGCCGACACCCCCGGCGCGGCGGAGCCTCGTCTCACGAGGGGCGATAGGGACCAACCAATGGACGACTACGACGACAGTAGAGCAAATGTTGAGCTCGCCTTCATCATGACTGCCGCATCCAATCCCGTCTCGCCGGGTCCTTCGAGCCCCCCGCTCAACCAAACCCACATTCAAGACTTCGTCCCTCCAACCCGTCCTAGCAGCACGCCGTTCCCCCAGCCCGAGCCACGGAGCACCGAATTACGCCTCGCCAGCGACCCTTATGAGATGTTGATGGACCTCGACACAGCCGACCCAGCCGACTTGCCCAGCTCGGCGCCCCTTGCTAGCCAGCGTGGCGTGAGCTTGAACGACCTCCCCGCCGAGATTCACGAGTGCATTCTCGACCACCTGTTTGGCTATCGCGTGTCCCCCCAGTCCAAGAGCTCCATCGTGAGATGGGGCACGGCCTTGCGCCATCCGAGGCGGAAAGAGTTGTCCGAGTTTGCCCTCGTGAGCGGGACGTGGAGAGTTCTGATCCAGGAGCGCCTGTACCGCCACATCAAGCTCAAAGCCACGCTCGACTCGATGAGACAAGCCATCGTCTACTTCGCTGACCACCCCCACCTCCGGTCCTACATCAGGCACATTGAGATTTGGTTCCCCGTCTTTCAGCCTCGGTACGGCCCCCTGGCCCTGACCACGCTCAGCACGCTGCCCACTGTCACGGCCGATGGCCTTACCAACGCCTCTTACATTCTTCCTGCCGACAACTGCTCACTCGAGGAGGCCTTTTACTTTGTGGCCGAGACGTTCCCCGAAGCTTGCATCCTGACGCTCGAGGGCGGGGAGCGGAAAAAGGCGCCCAAGGTCAGACACCGGATCCGCCATCAAGAGGGGGAGCAGTCACGACCGATGCCCAAGGTTGAGACAATCAGGACTCTGGTCTGCAAGGGGCAATGGAACCTTATCCGGACCGGCAGCGACTTTGATTCCATCATGTCGGCCCTTCCCAATCTCCGAGAGTGGCACGCCAACTACACCAAACCAAAGTCCAAGAGCTACATCAACATGGCCGAGATCCTCGGCAAGCCTCTGCACCTCACCACGCTCGACCTGTGCATCGAAGCCGACTACCGGCGGGAAACGTCGTGCCCCGCGTTCTTTCGCAAGGTGTGGGAGAAGGCCCATCTCTGCCCCAAGCTGGCCCAGGCGGTGGCGTCTCCGTCCATGGAGCGCGTCTCGTACACGGGCAGGATCTGCAGGCAGTTCTTTCAGGACCTAGTGGCCAAGCAGGCGGATCCGAGGCAGACGAGGCTCAAGTCGATCGACCTGACGGTCAAGAACTTTTGCCGGCACGGGGCCCAGTTCGAGATGGGGTCGGGCATCACCGACATGGACTTTATCGCAGCGTTTGAGGCCTTTGTCATCAAGGGGATTCGGGCCTTGAACAGGCTCCAAAATGTCGACTACCTCCGGATCCGCTATGTCGACCTCGGTATGTTTCCTTGCAGACATGGTCCCGCTGTCGTGTGCTTTGCTAACTAGGTGCGATGTAGACTCGCCCATACCACCGCTAAACCCCTACTTCACCATGGAAAACGGAGTGTGCTCGGGGGTTTGGAGCGATGATATCCTCACGGAGCTCGCTCGCGCCCGTCCGGCGGTCCAGTTCGAGGAGCTCGCGGATACCCTCGGTGCGCTGACGACCACCAAGGATGGTCGGGTAACCATCGCGGCGGACTTTCCAAAATCCCGGATCAAGTCGATAAAAATGTCGACGTATAGCCTCTTGCAGCCAAATCTTGCCGCGAATGTGGCGCCGACGATTTTCTAGGGTCTGTTGCCCACTCGCAACATGGACCGATTTCCCATTTGGCTCGCCATCTTGTCCGGATTCCCCGAAGGGACCACGCCAAGGACGATTTTCTTTCTGTCTTTGGGTTGGTTGGCTTTGTATTGGCGTCATGGGCAATAGAGGAGGGCATCTCGGCCTTGTTAGCCCCCACCCCCTGGGGCTCGGCGCCTCGGGGGTGATGGGGGGCTGGAGTTGGGGAACAGCGATGATTTTGCTTCTTCTTTTGACGAAAGACGGGTGGGCCATGATATGGAGTTTATTTCGATTTGGCCCCGGCCGCATAGCGTGTTACCTTTTTTTGCATTCAACGTGGCGAGGCAGCCAAAAAGGATGACAGACAGGGCCCAAATTGGGTCGGGTGGATGGGCTGCGAAGACGGGTGGAAAAGGCAGATATCAGAAAGAATAGACGGCGACAGCGGTTGACGGGATGGGTACGGATAGCTGAATCCAATCCAATCCATTTGCACCGCACCTCTGGCTCTCACTACCTAACATCCTCGATAATAATGCCCAGAATCCAACAGTTCACCAAAAAGAAACCAAGTGATGCCGTCCATAGGCCAGGCAGAAAGGTACTCCTCCCCATAAACTCGAGCTCGAAGCCCTGCTGCAGCCAGGCGCCCTGCGAGGCCACCCACAGGGCGAGGGCCGAGAGGCCGAGGGTCTTGTTCCGCAGGAAGGACGACCCCGGGAGGTACAGCGGGAGGAGGACCATGTACCAGAGGAAATACTGCGTCTCCCATCAGCAAGCACATAACAGTGGGGAGGGGAGAGGGGAGAGGGGCGACTGACCTGGCTGGTACAGACCTTGTTAAAGGTCACAAAGGCAAACGTCTGCGCGAGCATGGTGGCGGGGAGGTCCTTCTTGGCGAGGACGAGGGGGATGAGCACGCACGAGAGGAGGAGCTGGGGGAGGAAGGCGACCGACTCGATGCGCAGGGTCGAGAGCGAGGGGAAGGCCGAGGTCAGGTACAGCTGGGTGTTGTAGGGGCTGAAGTTGTGGCGGTGGTCGACGCGCGAGATGTGGTGGAGGTAGGTTTCTTGGAGGAAGGGGGTCCGGTACAGCTTGAACATGACGATGTTGAGGCCGAGGAAGGTTGTCAGGCTGACGGCGGCGAGGCGGAGGCGGGAGGGGGTGATGAAGGACGTGGCGCGGGCGGTCCACGAAGTGGGCTTCCGATGCGGGGTGTTGTTGCCTGTCCGCTCCAAGTCCATCCACCAGACGATGGCCGGCGCGTAGATGAAGGGGTAGATCTTGAAGTGCACGCCGAAGCCGAGGAGGAGGCCGGCGAGGGTGGTTTGTTGTGTGGTCACGGCCCAGAGGAGGGCCGTGACGAGGACCCCCAGGAGCCCCTCGGAGCTGCCGCGCGTGCTGATGGTGATGACCATGGGGTTGAGCAGCCAGATGGCGGCGAACTGGCGCGCGGAGCGCGGGGTCATGGCGCGCGCGAGGAGGAGGCGCTCCAGGAGGTAGCCGGCGACGAGGTCGGCGGCGGCGAAGAGGAGCTTGCCGGAGCTGAAGAGGATGGCATCCCGGACGGGGTGGGCGGCGCCGCCGGTGGTCCACGACGTGGGGAGGAGGAGCCAGGCGAGGACGGGGGTGTAGCGGTAGGTCTCGCGCGCGTAGGGGCTCTGGTTGTGGGAGACGAAGCGCGCGGCGTCGGTGAAGACGAGGTAGTCGATGTCGGTGTACTTGAAGGGGGAGTTGGCGTCTTGCCAGAGGCCGTAGAGGAGGAAGGCGACGCGGAGGACGGCGGCCGAGAGGTAGAGGGGGAGGCGGGAGGCGAAGAAGCGGTCGGCGAGGGACCGCCGTGGGGGAGGGGGCAGGGGGGTGGGGGTGGTCATGGTGTGTGTTTTGTTGGTCTGTCTGTTGAATGTTCAGGGGGCAAGCTGATGTTGCTCATGCCCCTTTCCGTGTGTGTGTGTGTGGTCGTATATTTTGACCGATTTATATCCCGATCTCGTCTTCTTTCCGGCCTGCGTGTCGTCTCTGGCGATCAGTTGGGAGCATCGGCTGGTGATGGTTGAGTGAGTTGACTTTTGTGCTCATCTCATTTTTGTTTTGAACAAGTTGAAGTTGAGGTGCACTGCAGTTCGATGCCCACTGCCAACGCGCTAACAATTTGACGATTTCAGGGCATGCGACACGCCCCCGGGCGTCCCTCTAGCGACCATCTCCCCATGTCACCAATCGCAGCGTCATGAAAATGGAGATTCAACTCTCCGTCAACATCGTCGACCTCGCCCACCACGACGACGACGACACCATGGCCACCGCCAAGAGAGACCGCCAGGGCAACTTCAAGAAGCATGACGGCCCCAAGCCGGCGGCGAAGCCGGTCGCGAGAAATGCATACACGCCCATGTTCGAGCAGTTGAGAGACGAGCTCGATGCTCACCACGACCGTCGCGATCGCATCGGCAAGGCCTCGAGGGATATTACGGCTCTGAGCAAGAAGATGTGAGGGTACCTCCAAATGTGTGATGGAGCGGGAACTGACTTTTTGTTGCAGCATCTTCTCCCTGCAGCGGTATGGACTCTTCTCCTCCATCTCAACCACGACATGTTGAATGAAAATCAGCAGGGGCCGTTTCGTTTGACTGACTGCTGCTGTCAACAGCGTCCGCAAAATCGAAGAGACCCTTCCCGCCGATATCCAGAAAGAAATCAACTCCCGCCTCGCCGAGATTGCCAAGCTCCTTGCGAGCATCGCCCCCGAGGTCCAGACCATCAACCGCTTCCGCTACGCCAGGTCCCTGGTCTGTCTCGAGGAGCTCGTCGAGGCCCTGACTTTCTGCCACTACCTCACCACCCAGACCCTCATCAGCCCAGACCAGCTGCAGCCCATCGTCGAGGCGCTGGCCAAGCAGGGTGCCGTCAAGGAGGATGCGGTCATGACTACCGACGCCGACGCCACTCCTGCCCCGGACCAGTCCGTCGAGACCAGCGTCCCGACCGTCAGTCTCACAGATGACGACTACATCTACGGCATCTTTGATCTGACGGGCGAGATGATGCGTTTTGCAACGACGACATCGGCCCTCACCGGCAAGATGGCGAGCAGCGACGTGGGAGGAGGAGACCGCGACATTGTCCACGACATGCACGAGCTCGGCACCTTGTTTGAGATTCTCCCTCGCCGCTCTGGTAACAAGAACACGTGGGAGAAGAAGCTCGAGGTGACGCGGCAGTCGGTCCAAAAGGTGGAGAAGCTCGGCTACGACCTCAAGGTTCGCGGCAGCGAGCGCCCCAAGGGCTGGGTCCCCGATTTGAGCGCGGCCGACATGGAGGATTCACAGGAGTGAAGCCAATGGTGGAGTATGAATGGCATACCAAGATTTTAAAAAAAAGCCGTGTGGGAAAAGACCAAGCCGACAGTTGCAGCTGGCTCGGGTTGGTGTTGGTCGCTCTCAACAGAGCACCACATGACGGACCAGCGGGGATCGCTCGAGTCTAACGACACTGTCGGACCACTGTCGATTTATCTGTTCTATTGTCTAGAACCAAATGAACCCGCAGGGATGTCGGCTGTTCCGCAACGTCAACGTCTCCTTCCCCGGTCATCAACATGCAGTGTTTATTGTGCCCGGCCGCGGTCCCCCACCCCCCCCTTCCCGACCCCTTCCCACACTTGGCGAAGCTAACTGGACCTTATCATGTGCTCTAGGTGGTGTAACGCGAATCGTCGTCAACCTCATATCTAGTGCCGCCTTGGTGCGTTCATACCAAGGTGGTGGGTGCAGTGCCGGCTCTTAGCCTGAAGGGAGTCGCCGCATTGCAAGCATTGCAAGGGGGGGGGGAGGCTTTGATCGGACCGCCCGTCCCAGGCATTTTTGGGCCACGTTTTCTTCACACTCCGAGCCCGCGCCCCAATGAGATGAAAATCGATAAAGCAGAGTCGCCTCTCTGTCGCCCCGATCCTCCAGCGTCCCCCCCAAGGAAACCCTGGACCCTGGATTCTCGACCGGCTAAACAAAAGCTTCGTCGACCGGGATGGCCAGCTTGTTTGGATAAACCAGAAGCAGGACATTGGTGAGCCAGGCGAGCCAGGATGCCGAACAAGTGTTCCATTTTGGGGGAGACTAAAAGATAGACGACTGGCCTTGGTCTTGGTCTTTTGCTCCGTCCACGACGTCGATCACCTCCGCCGCCGTTTCGACCGCCCCGGACGCCCCAGAAGAGCCTTGCCCGTGTGCCCCGCGAAGATGCACACGAGTAGCGGTTGGGATCAAGGGTGCGATGGGGGGCCGGCCGTTCTCCGTTCCCCGAATCGGCCAGATCCCGCCCATGTCGGCGTCGACCGCCGAGGCGACCCGCCGAGCTCACCATCGCCCGGGACACCAAGCAGAGCGAGAGGCACACGCCGGCGCTGGATCAGCTGGCTCCTCACAGCTGTTCTCGTTGCTTGCCTCGTTTCACCCAGCAACGCGCAGGTCACGCCCCTCGTCAACGTTCAAGCCACGCCGCTGGCCGACCCCCAAATCACACCACCCAGCAAACCACAACCCACGCCCCCCGGAAAATCGCAGACGCAAGCCCCCTACGGCCAGTTCCCCAAGGCCAACGACCCGTTTCACTACCTTCCCTGCACTTCCAAGACCAACCCGCCCAAGCTGGACGACCCAAACCCCGACAAGACATGGGCCGCCCTCTACGATTCCAACCCGGACCACTGGACATGGGGACTGGTGGTGGGCCCGGGCTTTCCCTCCCCCGACAAGTACGCTGGGCGCGGACTCTACCTCTGCGGCTACCTAGACGTGCCGCTCGACTACACCACGGCGGACAGGCGCATCGTCCGCCTCGCCATCACGACCTACCGCGTCTGGGGCGCGGCGCGGACCGGCTACATCTTTGCCAACCCTCTGATCGGCCGCAAGACACTCCGGACCATTGTCGTGAACCCGGGCGGCCCCGGCGGCAGCGGCACCAACTTCGCCCTGTCGTCGGGCGAGGCCATCAGCCGCCTCTACAGCGACGGCCAGTTCGACGTGCTCGGCTGGGACCCGCGCGGCCTCAGCAAGTCGCAGCCGGCCGTCAGCTGCCTCGCGAGCGACGCCAAGCGCGACCGCTGGCAGCTCTTCACAGCACAAAGCCGCGCGTCGTCGCACCGCCCGCGCTACCAGCTCGAGATCGCCGACGCCTACAACGAGGCCGTGTTCCGCTCGTGCTGGGAGCGGCAGGGCGACCTCGGCCGCTTCCTCACCACGGCCTTTGTCGCGCGCGACGTCGACGAGATCCGCAAGGCCCTCGGCGAGGACGAGCTCACGGCCTTTCTCATCTCGTACGGCACCGGCATCGGCCAGACGTACGCGGGCATGTTCCCCGACAAGGTCGGCCGCATCGTCATGGACGGCCCCGAGTACGTGCGCGACCACCGCGTGCGCGGCGGCTTCGGCGTCGCCGCGCTCGACAACGCCACCGACGCCTGGCGCGACGGCTTCCTGGGCGAGTGCCTCAAGGCCGGCCCGGACCGGTGCGCGCTGGCGCAGTCGCGCGACAAGAAGCCCGTCACCCTCCAGGGCCTCATGGACCGCATGACCAAGCTCATCGGCTCCCTCGCCGACCACCCCGTCTCGAGCTACTCGGCCGCCACCGGCCCCAGCGTCATCACCCACATGGCCGTCCTCTCGCAGATCTACGGCATCATGTACTACCCCCGCCAGTGGCCGTACTTTGCGCGCGCGCTGTGGGACCTCGAGGGCGGCAACTCGACCGAGATCGCCGCGCTGTTCGACCGCAGCGCGTGGCGCGCCGACCCCAAGCTGCCCTGCCCGGGGCCCGCCGACGTGCCGTCCGACAGCGAGCTGTCGCGCCTCGTCGTCTGCAGCGACAGCTACGACGCGCCCGAGCCCAACGACGCCGAGTGGTGGGTGCGGCTGTGGGACCGCATGACCAAGACGAGCTGGATCGCGGGGGACCCGCGCTTCTACGTCGTCTTTCCCTGCAAGCGCTTCTCGCAGTTTTGGCCGCGCCCGGCCGAGGTCTTCCGCGGGCCGCTGCCCGGCCGGCCGCTGCGCACGCCGGTGATGCTGGTGGCGGAGCCGTACGACCCGGCGACGTCGCTGCGGAACGGGCGGCGGCTGCTGGCCGAGATGGGCAAGAGCGCGAGGATGGTGGTGCACCACGGGTACGGCCACTCGTCGCTGCAGGACCCGTCGGCGTGCACCAACGCCGTGGTCAAGGCGTATATGCTGTACGGAAAGGTGCCGGACAAGACGGAGACGGATTGCTATGCGGATGAGAAGCCGTATCTGTACGGGGTCAAGCCGGCGACGAACGTGTCGGCGGTGGCCACGGCGGTGGCAGCGGCAGCGTCGCCGGCGACGCTGGGCGAGGGCGGCGGGTTCCAGCCGATGGGGTGGAGGAGGTACGTAGAAGGGTGAGGGGGGACAAGACGGTTAGCATCATGATAGAGCGTGAATATCATCTGGGGCTCGAGGTTGAGCCTTGTGGGTACACGAGCAGGCAGGCCCTCGCAGCGTTCATGCAGAGGTTCTCGTGACATGACACCGTCCTCCGCACATCCCATCACTTGACAACCTGCAGATCTCCACTTCACCACAACACGAACAATCGTGGTGTTTGGATTACGGCAGCCCTCTTGGCAGCCCTCCGAGAGCAAACCCCCTTCGGCCCGCTGCTATTTCGGTCCGGGGAGAATGGAAGAGGACGGGGGGATTCGAGACACTGGAGATGAGAGCTGCCATTGCTTCCGTTGGACGGCAGCAGTAGCGCGGCCATCCGTCTCGGCTCGGTTCGACGCAGGCACGCGGCGGTGCCGGTGATCGGCCGGCGCCCAGCCAAGTTCTCTCCTTTTTTTCCCCAGGAGGAGAGGTTGGTCGGCCAAATCGGGCACACCACCTTGTCTCCTCGAGACCATGTCTGTCTCCGCGGAGTGATGTTTGACACAAGCCAACCCAACCTGCACGACCGTTGTCATCGTGGTGGTACATGCCCAAAAGGGGTGAAAACATCCCAAAAAGGGGGGGCGACAACCCCCCGCCAAGACACCCCGACCCCGACCAACACACCTCGTGATGAATCTGCTGCAGAGAAGAGAAGGAGAGAAAACGTGGTCATGCCTCCCCCGAGCGTCTACCTCCCGGAGATATGCATCATTGGACGCGTGGGAGCATGCGCGTAGGGGGCACAGTTGGGGAAAGGGGCAGAAGAAGAAGAAGAAAAGTCTGCTCTTCCAGACTTCCACCATACAGCGACAGGCGGCAATGCAATGCAGCTGCAGATGCAAATGTGCTCAGTAACGTTGGCCCCCGACCTCCGTTACTCAGCGTTGGAAGCCGCCCGCGTTCGCGTCGGACGGCGGCCGTGTCGAGGCGGGTTGGGGGCCGACATGCTCGGCACAAGGAGAGACAAACAAGCGGGTGTGTACATGATGGCCCGCTTGTGATTTTTCTCTCCTTTTTCTGTGTACCTCCCTGGATGGGTGCTGTGGTTGATGCCGTGGAGATCTCCCACCCACTGCTTGTCCCCTCTGGAAATGGCACTAGAGATATCGTACCAGTACAGTGAACAAGATGAATCTATTCTATATATCCCCTCTCTAGGTACATGTGTATCATTACTCCCCGAGTCCCGGTGCGTGTGCGCCAGCCACCCGGCCGCCCAGTCCCGCCCCCGTCTATCCGTATACACGTGGGACACAAAACGCCCGAAGCCACTGACAGGGAAAGAAAAGCAAGCCCGACAGACACCGGCAGCCCATTCCATGCAAGTGCCATGCCATGCAGTACCCAAGCCATCTCCACGCTCTTTCGTCCGTGTGTGTGTGCATCTATCCAAGAAAACGAAATGACCGAAAAGAAAACAAGAGGGGAGAGAAAACGGGAACGAGAAACCCGCCGCGGCATCCGCCGAGAGCCAGCTGCGGTGTTCCCTCACAGCGACGCCGATATCAACGCCGGCGGCTCGGGCGCCTCGAACCGCATATCCCTCGCCAGCTTCGACCACGACACGGCGCCGCGCCTCGCCAGCTCGTACGGGACGTCGGCCCCCTCGTCGTTCATGCGCCGGTTGAACAGCTCCAGGCTGACCCAGCCCTCGAACCCGAGGCCATGGAAGAAGGCGCGCGCAATCTCCTTGACGGGGAGATACGCGCCGCGCTCCTTCTCGCCGTAAAACAGCCGACAGTTGCGCGACCAGCTCATCCGCGCCGGCTGCTCGGCGTTGTAGTACTCGTGCCCGGGCAGGAGTGGCGCGCGCAGCCGCTCGGCGTCGACGACCTGGACGTAAAAGACCTTGCGCACGTCGACCTGGGTGACGAGGCGGGCCATGGACAGGCGGACGGCCGCGTCGGCGTCGGCGGTGCAGCCCGAGCGGGTGGCCGGGTCGGCGTAGATGCGCCCGGCGATGTTGAACGTGTCGAGGCACATGCCAAAGTTGGGGCGGTCGACGCGCTGCACCACGGACCAGCACGTCTCCCAGAGGTCGACGTGCGTGCTCCAGCAGAGGCTCTCGTAGGCGAAGCGGATGGGCGGGGACGCGGCCAGGCCCATGTCGGCGACCTTGCGGAGGTCCGAGACGATGAGCGAGAGGTCGCCGCTGACTTGGGAGGCGGGGAGGAAGCTGGCCGGGATCTGGATGAGGTCCGTCTCGAGCGTGTGGGCGAGCTGGATCCAGAAGACGAGCTGCTCCAGTCTTCGCTCGTGGTGGGCGCGGTCGAGCAGGCCCTCGTAGTGGGCAAAGGGCTGCAGGCAGACGATCTCGATGCTCCTGGTCTTGCACATTTGGAGGATGTGGCGGGCGGCGGCGAGCTGGGCGGCCTCGGATGGGCCTGATGGGGAGAAGGGCTCGTTCGAGAGCTGGTCTGCCACATCGGCGAGGTCCTCGTGGAAGAGCTCGATGCCTTGGTAGCCAAATTTGTGGGCGGCGTCTAGCTTGCTCTCGAACGAGTGGCCGGCATAGCACCGTCCCAGGGACATGGACGTGATGGCTAATTTGAAAGGCATCTTGACAGGCACTGGTGGGGAGAGCTGTTGGGGGTCGGCGTTTGGTGGCGGCGGGCGTGGAGCGCGGAGGTAGAGGTGAGGAAGAGGCGGTGATGCTCCAGAGACCAAGGTGGCTGGGCTGAGCACTGGGTTGTGGGGAGAAGGATGAGCTTTGTAGATGATATTGTTCAGTTGGTGAGAGAGAGGATCTAAAGATGGATGAGCACACAGATGTTGATCTGCCCTACCTCCTCAACGGGGCGGACGAAGCTGTATATAACCATGGGCATCACGTCAGGTACAGGGGGGTTGACGAAGGCCCTGAGTAGGGACGTCCGGGATGCATCGCGGACTACGGAGATGTCTGCCGGTATATTCCATTGTTGACAACAGGGGGCGGTCGGGGGTAGGCGGTGGGCGTCCAGACTCCACTCCGCCCGGCGTCCCACACCGTCTCACACGAGCCCGGCAGACTCGCGGACTCGCAGGCCAAGGACGAGAGACAGAGACCGGGAGTCTGATGCAGCCGCACGATAGCGCCATGGCGTGAGGTGCCGAGGACGGAGGAGACACGACACTGCGGTGTCTCGCAGGCGGACGGGCGGGCGGGCGGGCGCCAGAGCGCCCAACCGGCGGGAGGTCAACCGCGCGGGAGGTGGGCAGCCGCCTCGCAGGCCGACTCTACAGTCCAAGGTCTTGCGGCGGCTTGGCCGAGGGACAGTGTCGAACCATGAGGGGGGGCAGAAAAGCCAGCCCGCCAGGCAGCCGTGGAATCTCAATGTCCAGCCCAGTGCCTCGACTCGAGTCAGTCTGTTCCGCACGTCCACTGTCTTTCTGGCGGGCGCCGATGATGGACTCCGTGTCTGCGGGTGCGGCGGTGAGAAGACACGACTGACTGGACTGCAGGATCAATGCAGTTGTGCAGTTGGGAGAAGGGGGAGAGAGAGGTCCAGGGGCTGAAAAGATGCTTGCCCCTTTTGCCAAGCATACACGCATCCCAGCAACTCCTCCAACCCCGGCTCCCCGGGTCCCCGACACCCAAGCGTCCCAGCTGCCAGGGCGCCAGGGCGCCAAGAGATAACGGTCCAGGGTTGGCCACACCGACCGACCACTCCTCGGCCCTGTGAGTCCGTGGAGCTTCTGGAAACCTTCCGCCGCCGCACCCCCGCCGGAGCCGCTCGAGCTGTCTTCCCAGCTTGGCTCCCCTTGGTTCGTGGAGGTGCCGGAAGCCTGCCGAGAGCGTCGCTGCACCCAGCCATCAACAAGATGGCGACAGCAGGGAGACGTCCGGGCTGCTGCTCCGTGCTCGGCGTACGCGGGTGCCCAGCAGAGTGCTCGCATCGCTCCAGCGAGTGCCCAGTGTCACCCGTCAAGGCGTACCGGGAGGACGACGTGAAGAACAGCCCACCTCAGCAGCACCGACGGGAGCCTGCCTGCTAGCATCGGTCCAGTGAGTGTCCACGGGACAGCGCCTTCAGGAAAAGGGCCCGAACCGGGCTCGTGTTTCCATCATCTCGTGTTCCTCCCACCACGAAACCCAAGTGCAGCGTGGGCTTCCCCGCCATCCTGCGATCTCGAGATCTCAAACGCCCAGCCCATAATGCTGCTAAAGATTCGACCAGTTCATCGCCAGCCCTATGAGTCTTGGCGAGATGGTGGCGCTGAATCAGCCCTGTCGGGCTGTTTCACCTGGTCTTCAGGCAGCTGCCATAACGAACGCGTACCGTGGCATTGGGTTTGGCTCCATGGCACCGCAAACTGGCCCAGATGGTGGTCAAGGGAGAGCAACACGGACTCTACTTATTCACCCCTTCCAAGTCACTACGTCCAGCACCTCCAATGGGAGGGGACGAGGAAAGACAACCTGGCTCTTTCTTCTCTGCAGATAATCCCGAGACGATTCGAGGTTCCGCTGTCAGGCCATGTCTGGGGAAAGCAACAACTCTGCCGAAATTAGCTCCTCCACGTGGTTGGGAAAGTTGCCGTGTTGTTGCGAGATGGCGACGGCGGCGAGGGATCCGCACCCAGGCATCTCATACATCCCAACATGCGTCAAAGGACTCAACGGTTTCAAGCCGTTCTCTAGTGGGATCACCGTAGGAAAAGAGGGACGACTTCGAAACAAGGCGAGGCAGGAGTGGTCTCTGCGGACATGATTGTTTTGGGGTACTATCGCTTGGGCTAATGTCAAGAGTCAGCTTCCATTTGAAGGCAGGCAGAAAACAGCTGTCGACGACTTTGCGGCATCGAATCAGTACAGAGCGCTGTGGGCTGAAGATACGGGGCTCGGTGTCTGGAGAATCGCGGAATCAATCCAGGCCTGGGAAGGCTGCGGTTTTGTTCTGAACGCCTTTGCCCTTCCTCCGCTTCTTGCTGGACTGGTGCTTCTTCTTCGGGCGCTCCTCTTCGCTGTCGCTGTCGTCCCCGCTGTCATCGGAATCATCGTCGCTGTCGGCGCTTCTCTTGATGCCCGGAGCGGTGGCTTCCTGCTCCTCCTCGTCTACGTCCTCGGCTTCGGCCCATACCTTGACCGTCCTGCCACCGCCGCTGATGAGGCGGTTCTGGTAGTCAAAGTTGAGGGCCGCGACTCCCTCGATATCGTCGTGCTTCAGAACCGACTCGACTTCCCGAAGCTTGAGGTCGACAATGCTCATGCTGCCGTCTCCGAGGCCACAGACGACCTTCTTCCCCCACCCGAGCGCGTCTGGGACTCGCACGATGGCGTCGATGCTGTCGGCGTCTTGCTTTGACTTGCCCCCCGAGACGTAGATGCGCTCTTGCTGGTCGTCCCACGAGCCACGGTCCCAGAGGGTCAGGATGCCACCGCCCGTGCCGACTGCCAAGACGGCATTGTTCCTCATTTTCTTAGGGCCCAGGCCGGTTGGGATGATGGTGGAGCAGAGCAGCTCGTCGTCCTGGTCTTCGGATGTGGCCATGATTCCAGCGCGCAGGTCGGTGACGGCAAGGGTAGTGCCGCCAGTCGACACCCACTGCTTGGAGAAGCCAGAGGTGCTCTCGGCGGAGGCGGGCAGAGGCGTGATGCTCGTGATGTAGTCGGCGTGGGGGACGTGCTTCCGAACGGGCTTGGGATTGAGTTCCCCGTTCTCGCGCAGGTCAAAGATGTAGAGGCCGCCCGAGTCGGTGCCGAGAAGCAGGGTCTGGGGGGAGAGGTTGTGGAGAATGGCGGGGACTTCGGTCGTGGTGGTGTTACTGTTGCGGGGAGGGAGGCCGATCTTGGAGATGACCACACCCGTCTCGGGGGAGAAGTGCTTGATGATGGAGTCGGTACCGGCCGAGTACAGGGCTGCGAGATCAGATGGTCAGCAAGGTGTCTGGGCAGGGTCAAGAGAAGATGCAGCATAGCATACATTCACCGTCGTGGCTGTATTCCAGGCAGCGACAGCTTCCCTTGTGTCGCCGTGTACCCCAGGCGCTCTTAATCAGCCCCTTTCCGTCGTGGGCGCTTTCGTCGTCTTTGGACGGCACCAGGAAGCTCTCGACTCGGCCGCTCGACAAGCCGACAGTAACGAGTGGTCGCGACGGGTGGACGACCTGGGCGAAGAGGTCGGCCGTCAGGGGGAGCGTGCAGAGATTCTCCAGCATCTTGACCGGCCAGGGGATGAATTATGTCGATTATTATGATTATTACAGTAGGTCCGACTGCTGAAAGAATTCCGAGAAAAATGGTTGGGTTGTTTGGTTTGGATGCTTCGCGTCTGTCTCTCTTCGTCTTGCAAAAGTAAAATAGAGAAAATCATCGACGTCCGGCAGGCAAAAAGTGGACGGACCGTGCGCCCGACCCAGCCCCTGCAGCCCTGTGGCAGCACAAGACCGACCCCTGAAGCCCCCCCACTTTTGCCCAGGCCCAGGAACGAGCGGAGCTCCAGGTCTTCGACTCTCGTCAACTTCCTCTCTCCTCCTCCTCGTCCTTCATCCCCCATGCTCGCCCTGTTCTCGCCCAGGTGAGACCAACCTCCTGGGTCATACTGGACAACGCGACTAGCAAATATACATTCGACCAAAGCAAAACAAATACATGAACCCCAACCGGTCCAAACCCTCTTGTCAACTTGGCTTCGTATTGGTGAATGGTGATGCTGAAAAGGGATGACGTCAAGAGACGCACCAACTTTCAACACCACGTCTCTCCCCTTCTGTTCAACTCTTCTGTACCGAGGACCCGACATTGAACGCTAGGTCTACCCTCCGACTCAAGTCGCAACGATGAAGACCACACCACCACTGTCCTGGTCCCTCGGCTGGGGGGCGCTGTTGCTCTGGCTATCGTTCGCCTTGCCACTCGACGCAGCTGGTCCTGCTCCCCTGAGGTGTATCATGTATCTGACTGGGTATGAGAACTATGAGAATATCAAAGTCGTCCTTGAGGGCAATGACTGACCGCCCTGCCAGCCAGCATCCCGTCACACCGCCCATCGATCAGCTTGCCCATGTCTCGCACGTTGCCTTGGCCTTCATGACTTCGGGCACCTTTAATGACCCGACTCGCTCCGAATGGCCCCTTTTCACCACCGTGGACGAAACCCGAGCCAAGTTCGCTCCGGGCACCAAGATCCTCGTCGCCATCGGGGGATGGGGCGACACGATTGGCTTCTCCGTCGCCGCCCTCACCCCAGAGACTCGCACCATGTTTGCCCAAAATGTGGCCAGAATGGTCGCAGCCACCGGCGCCGATGGCATCGACGTCGACTGGGAATACCCCGGCGGCAACGGCGAGGACTACAAGCAAGTCCCCAACTCATCCAAGGCCTGGGAAGTCGACGCCTACCCTCTCCTCCTCGGCGAGCTGCGCGCCGCCCTCGGCCCGGACAAGGTCATCTCGGCCGCCGTGCCCGGCCTGGTCCGCGACATGCTCGCCTTCACCCACGAGACCGTCCCCCGGATCATGCACCACCTCGACTTCCTGAACGTCATGACCTACGACCTCATGAACCGCCGGGATACCGTCACCAAGCATCACACGGGCGTCCAGCTGAGCCTCGAAGCCGTCGATGCCTACATCTCTAACGGCGCGGCGCCCCAAAGCCTAAACCTCGGGTTCGCCTTTTACACAAAGTATTTCGAGACGGAACACGACTCCTGCTTAGGAGCCCCCACCCCGGTTGGCTGCCCGACCCGCCTCCTCGAGAATCCCACCACGGGCGCCGATTTGGGACGAGCGGGCGGCTTCTCCTGGCATGACCCAGTTCCGCTCGAGATCGCCGACTCTTTTACGCGGGCCGTCCACGAGGGGAAGTACGACGGGGAACAGGGAGGATACTACTACTGGGACCCCGAGGCCAATCTCTGGTGGACGTTTGACACCCCGGACGCCATCAAGCGCAAGTTCCCCCTGGTTGTGCAAAAGAGGCGACTTGGAGGTGTGTTTGCCTGGGGCCTGGGCGAGGACGCTCCTCTTTATGAGCATCTGGGGGCGTTGAATGACGGGACTGAAGAGTACTCTGCCGCCAGGAGGGACGAGCTTTGAACGGAATCATCAGGCGGTCAACATCAAGACAATTTCTTGCATGTTGGCTCGAAGAGGAGGGGAATAAGATCGCAGCGGGCAGTTACTGACGGGATCAGCAGGGTGGCGGGGGAGAGTGAGGGAGGGAATAGGAAACCCGGGAACTGTTCCACACAACAAACCCGTTGTGGCTATCCTTCTTGGACCTCCAGAAGATGGTATACCAACAGTATAACACCGAGCTCGCGGCACCAGGGTCCTTCGAGTCTCCTAGAGTGGCCCCCTACGTCTTACAAATCAACGCCGACGACTTGACTCGGCCTCTTGGCACCTCCCCATGCATGTTTATTCCAAATCATCAAAACTACAACACCCCTTTCCCGTCGTCCATCCCCACGTCCAAGCCCAAAGGGCGTAGAGACATCAGTCAGCACCGGCATTCCAGGGTAACACCAGTCCGTCATCCACGGACCGTGACACGGCAGGGCGACCTCAACCGGCAAACCACCATGGCTCCCGGTCACAGTGACCAAGGGCGTTCCAAGCATCCCGTCTTGACGACCGGTCTGCGGAAAGGCGTATCGGCATGAGGACACCGGTGACGGGAAAGTCTGCCATGAGCTGGTACTTCTCCGAGGACTTGGGACGCGCAACACCTCCAAGTATATATAGCCCCTTTGTCCTCTCCCACTCAGTATCTCCTCCAGCCGAGCATTCCCATCGCGTCCCCAAACCCATCGCAACCTCTCCCCTTGAGCCCCGCTCCACCAGCCAAAATGTCAACCACCACCCACTCCACCATCACCGTCGACGACGGCATCTCCATCTTCTACCGCACCTCAGGCTCCCCCTCCTCGCCCACCATCCTCCTCCTCCACGGCTTCCCCTCCTCCTCGCACATGTTCCGCCACCTCATCCCCCTCCTCGCCACCCGCTACCGCGTCATCGCCCCGGACCTTCCCGGCTTCGGCTTCACCACCGTCCCCGCCTCGCGCGCCTACCCCTACACCTTTTCCTCCCTGGCCACCACCCTCTCCGCCTTCGTCTCCGCCCTCCACCTGACCACCCCCTTCGCCCTCTACATCTTTGACTACGGCGCCCCCGTCGGCCTGCGCTTCGCCCTCGACCACCCGGGCTCGGTGGGCGCCATCGTCTCGCAGAACGGCAACGCCTACGCCGAGGGCCTGGCCCCGGGGTTCTGGGGCGGGCTGCAAAAGTGGTGGGCGTCCGGCAAGGACGAGGACGGGGACGCGGTTCGGTTCGTGCTGGAGATGCCCATGACGCGGTGGCAGTATGAGAACGGCGCGCCCGACCCGGGCAGGATCCCGCCCGAGGCGTATCACCTGGACCAGGCGCTGATGGAGAGGGAGGGGAACAAGGAGGTGCAGATGGCGCTGTTTTGGGATTACCGGACCAATGTCGACATGTATGGGCGGTTCCAGGCGTACTTGCGGGAGTCGGGGGTGCCGGTGCTGACGGCGTGGGGGAAGGGGGATGAGTGCTTTATTCCGCCGGGGGCCGAGGCCTTCAAGAGGGATGTGAAGAAGCTGGAGACGAGGTGGCTGGATGCTGGCCACTTTGCCCTCGAGACGAATGAGGCGCAGATGGCCGAGTGGATGTTGGAGTTCTTTGACAAGTACGAGGTCTTCAAGTGATGGATGGGTGCAGAGTCGAGTGGGAACACTGCAAATACGGTCAGCTTGGATCAGACCAGAGAGGTTTACACAGGACCAGTCGCCAGCTCGCCAGCGGAACAACGGACACAAACAATGTGACTGGTGGTCGGGGTGTATTTCATAGCTTCTGGAAACAAAAGGAGTCGCCAGGCTCGCCCGATATCTGCTTCTTGCTAATACATGCATGTGCAAACCTTGCTGTCCGGAACGCCAAACCGCACGACCAAGGCTCCTCGTCGCCGATAGCAATGCCCTGTCATGTCCGTAACTCATCCGCCCAAGACATGTACATACTTTGGGTCTCCATGGCGCAGACCCCGCGATAAGTGATGAAGGGGAGAGTGATGGTAAGTGGGAGTTTCGGCACACCTGCCCATGGGCATGGGGCACCGAGAGGGCGAATATAAGTCTCTGATCGCCTCTCAGGCCTCCTGTCCTTGTTTTGCCCCCTGGATGAGCGACTCGGACGGCTTCACTCTCTGAGCCCATTCACTGTTCAACGTTAGCACACCTCAAGAAAAACAAGGACAGCGAACACTCACGTCCAGCTGCCATCGTACACCTTGCGCTTCTCTGGCACTCCATACTGGGCTTCCTCCAAGGCGGTCTCGATAACACATGCTGTGACACCAGTTCCGCAGGTGGAGATGATGGGCTTCTCGGGGTCGACTCCGGCCTTGGCAAAGACCTCCCTTAACTTGTCTGCTGGGAGGAAGGTCTTGGTCTCGGGGTCCAGCACGGCGGTGAGGGGAATGTTGATGGATCCCGGCATGTGGCCAGAGGGAAGACCCTCTCTTGGCTCGGGGTCCTGGCCGCTCCATCGACCGGGTGATCTTGCGTCCAAGATTTGAATCCCCTCTGCGCCCTCCTTGTTGTAGTCAGAGGCAACTTCGCGGACCTCCTCGTAGCTCGCAACCCTGTTCTCGTCCATCTCGGGGATGGGGTAGGTTCCGCATTCGACTGTCCACACATTGCCAGATTCGATCGGCAGCCCCTCGTCGACCCAGGTTCGGAAGTTGTTCAGGATATGGACCTTGGGGTGACCGAAAATCTTCATGGTCCATGCGACGCGCGGGGCACTGAAGATGCCGAGCTCCTTGGTGTCATAGACGACGACCGTGTCGTCCCTCCGGATGCCCAGCTCGCTCATGGCCTCGGCAAAGTTCTTTGGGCTCGGGAGCATGTGGGGATATGGACTGCGCTTATCGATGACCTTGTCGAGGTCGAAGAATCGAGCTTTTGGTATGCGCTTCTCGATGAAGACGTCGATGCCGGTGCGGCCCTCGGGGTCGTTGGGAAGAAACCAGGATGCGCAGAGAGGAATGACGCGGGCATCGAATGCTATTGGGGAGGGCGGGCTGGTCTTGAGGGCTTCTGCCAGCTCCTTGGGGGTGACCAAGTAGTTGGAGAAGGATCTGGACGTCGCTGGGCGGGCATTGGAGCGGGCGGCCGCCAGACTTGGCCTGGAGCTCTGGCAGAACCTCTGTAAGCTGGACTTTGGGAGAGCAACCCGCGCGGGGCGGAGGGCTGTGAATAAGAGCATGGCAAAGATGCCCCCGAGGGTCGGTGATGCTATCGGGGAGGGTGCTGATAAGGCGCTAAAGGTACAGACAGTCCTGCGAAGGTGGCGTGTTTTCGATTACTCGTGGCCCTTTGCTGTGCAGACGAAATGCAGCATGCGCGATAGTGAAGCTGGCGATGGGTCGGGAGAGGGAGAGGTGAGAGATCGAGATGTTGGACGATGCGGGGTTTTATTCGTCTTGCCGTTGGAGTTTTGGCTGTTGCGACTTCCGAGGGGGGGGTTGAAGCTTTGGAGGCGGGAGAAACAACGTTTTGGCTCCAGGAGCAAGAACTGCAGGGCTCATGCCCATGCCCAGCCTGGAGCTTGGACCAGGCGCCAGGGGGGCGGCAAGCGTTGCCGCCTGCGTTCCTGACTGGTCACTGCAGGTGGTGTTGCTCCCGTCAAACTTCAGGTCTCCCTCCCCCGCAACCCCCACTGTCGTTGGTTGTCACAGGTGTTTTCCAGGCCAACAACCTCAACCTACATCACATCTCACTTGACAACATTCAACGCCCATCGCATCACCGCCCGACAGGAATGAAGGTCAAGATCAAGAAATGGGACGCGGTCGCAACGTGGCGGTGGGATATCCCCGACGACGATGTCTGCGGTATCTGCCAGGTCCACTTTGACGGCACATGCCCAGCATGCAAATATCCAGGCGACGACTGCAGTCTGCGTGCGTACTGTCCCGACTCTTCCGGCGAGAGGGAGATGGAATGGAGATATCGCTGACGGTGGTGCAGTTTCGGGCAAGTGTGGACACAACTTTCACATGGTATGTCATGCCACCGCCCCCCTTCGTCCTGGGCTTGGCCTGACGTTACGTGTATTGCCAGCACTGCATCCTCGAGTGGATCAAGCAAGAGTCTGCCAAAGGCCAATGTCCAATGTGCCGCCAGAGTGAGATCTTCAGACCCTCTTTTGTTGGTTGCTTCTACGGATACTGACTCCAGTTCAGAGTTTGAGTGGACTGGCCAGTTCCCCGACAAGCAGCGGGAATCGGCCGCGGACCAGTCTGCTGTACAGGGATAAATGGTAACTTGATACAAGCATGCATTTATACACGTTGGAGTTGGAGTTGGAGTTGGTTTGGATTCAGGAACTATCAAGGTTGTCTTGTCGGACTGTGTAACTCGATAGGGACGATAAGATAAGAGGCACAGGGGTGAATGCGCCTGGGACGGGTATGCAAGACAAACGACAGCACCGATGTCTTTGCGACCTCATCTTTCATGCAGCCGCGTCGTGAGAAGGTGGTGAGCAGGCAGCCTTGCCGCAAGGCACCTCAAAGACGCAACCAGACACACCACACACATACATGTCCTCCTGATAATTTCTTCCCTCCAACATGCGTCTTCCTGTGACGGTCCCCATCTCCCACCACCATCCAAGTACACCCACATCACAGTCCATCATCCACACCACCCCCCACGCCCAACAGCGACCCCGGACACCATAAACCACATACACCAACCACCATGGCCGACTCCGGCTTCGCCCGCCCCGGCTCCTCGGCCGCCGCCTCCCACAACGAACGGGACCCCATCCCCTCCAGCCCCCGCCCCTCGGTCGCCAGCCGCGCCAGCCGCTCCAGCCTCCGCCGAGACCGCGACAACCGCCCCGACACCTCCTCGGGCCCGCCTCGCCCCCCCTCCCCCACCACCGCAGCAGCAGCCGACCCCCCACCGTTCACCCCCCTCTTCACCCTCATCACCTCCAACACCCACCCCACCCCGCGCCACCCCGCCACCTCGTACATCTTCGCCGACGACGACCCCGAGCACCTCACCGCCGCCCTCTCGCACCACGAGCACGCCCGCCCCGACGAGCGCGAGCGCGAGCGCGCCATCCTCATCGACCTCGCCCCCGCCCCCTCGGGCCCCGGCTACGACGTCGTCCGCGCCAGCAGCCTCGCGCCCGACTGGGCCGTCGTCTCGGCGAGCGTCGTCGAGGGCGGCAAGCACGGCGCCATGATGCTGCAGATCGAGGGGGTGACCATCGAAGCCGGCGGCAAGGTGTCGACGCCGACTGGCGAGGGCGGGGAGCTGCAGTCGTCTGCGGGGAGTGGCGGCGGGAGGGCGGGGCAGCGGCAGGGGACCACGGACGAGTATGCGGCGCTGGTGGGGGATTTTGAGAGCAGGATGGGGGTGTTGAGGAGGGTGGTGGACGCGGGAGGGTGGGTGGGGGGCGAGATCGTGGGGGACGGTGGTGAAGGGAGTAAGGGGAACATGGGGGGGAGGGATGACGTTGGCAGGCGGGATTCAGGGGAGGGCGGTTCATCGCCGAGATAGGGGCTGTTTATCCATTGCCGCGTCTTGGGATGTAAGTACGAGGCATCATCTGGAAGGACTACAGCACTTTTCAAGCATACACTAGTCCACAGTTGCTAGTTCAGCATGGGGAGTATCTTGTACAATACAATACAGCTTGCTGAAGGTCTCCTGCTTCCTGGGGCCATGGGTTTGTCCTCGAGACGGCGGTATGCGAGTGCCCCTAAGAAGCCCAACACCTTGGTCTCATGGAATGTCATCACATTCGAGCAGCAACCAGGTCATCCCCCAGAATTAACCCACAGGGCCATCAATAGACTCAAGTTGCGATACACGCTATACTGACAATGGAAATAGGTACACATCAGGCTAACAGAACCCACTTTTCCAAACTCCTTCCCAAAGCCACCCTTATCCAGCGAGGTAATGAAACAACAGCAGCAGCGGCGATATCAAGCAATTACAATGCCCCAGTCCCATAAAAACAGCCCTTTGCGCGCATCCAACAGAGGAAAAGACGCCAGACGTACGTACGCTGGGAAGCCAAGCGTACCGTGGAGTGTGGCTCCCTGGCAAGAGCTCATATGCTATACAAAGCCAGTTACAGTTTGACCTATAAGTCGATCAAGGATCCGGGTCGCTGAGGTCGTCGACGATGACATAACGCCTGGCAACGCTCGCCCCCTTGAGCGCTTCCCTGGGAATGACGGCTGGGTTGAAGACGCCGTTCGGGACCACAATCTTGGACGACGAGAATCCTCGCAGCGTTGGGCCCTGGCCGTTAAAACCAACACTGCGAGAGTCCAGACTGCGCTTGACGGAAGCGGCGGGTGTAACGGTGGGTGTCGCGGGTGCCGCGGGGGCTGCGGGTGCGTTGGCGGCACGGTTCACCATGATGTACGCCACAACGGCGACGACAATGATGACGAGAATAGTAACTAGAGTCCAGAGTTAGCGTCGCGTCTCCAAGTCACCCGAACCAAGGAGAACTCACCGCCAATGCACAAGCAGATCCACTTCTTCTTGCGCGTCTTGACGGCCGTGTGGACGGCCGTCCCGATTTCCACATTCGCCTGGCGCGTGTCCTCCTCGACCGCCTCCGTCTTTTGGCTAATGTCGACAAACTGCGTCTCCTGCTGCTCGATCAAAACGCTGAGGTCGGTAAACAGCTGCACCAGCTCGCCCAGGGTCTGCTCAATCTTTTGCATGTCCTGCTGGCGCGCGCGGACGGCGTTGAGCGTCGACGTCGCCTCTCCCATGCGGTTGCCCTGCATGAGGGCCTGCTGGAAGACCTGGGCGTTGCCGCTGGTGTCCTCGACGGCAGAGCGGACCTCGGACTCGCTCGCGTCGGGTCGGACGATGCGGTATTGGCGCGCCATCTGATCTTGCGTCTTCTTTCGGAACGCCGACTCGACTTGCTGGTATTCCTGGTTTGCCTCCTTCAGGCGGCGCTCGACGCGCCCGACCTGCGCCGCATTCCGGGGCTGCCGGCCCTCGGGGACCGACTTGACCATGCGCACCCGGTCCGTCAGGTCGCGGAACATGGACATTGTGCTCGCCGAGAGGTTGTCGAGCTCCCGCCTTGTTGATGTGGCATCCGCCTCGATCAGGGACCGGTCCTGCAGCATCCTGAGTGTGTCGAGGTTCCCCTTGACGCCATCTATCGCGCGGTCGATGTCTCGGCATTCGTTGAGGACGGCGTTGGGGTCGTTTCGGTCGAGGGAGCCCCCTGAGCTCTTGGACAATTGCGACATCTCGACGTTGCTTGCTGTTCGGGGGGGATTTGGTCAGAAACTGGTCGGGGTGGTACGGGGAGCTTCCTCCGGGGTCTGATATGGGAGAGGCTGGCTGCTTACATGCGTAGTTGTCTCGCCCTGCTGGTTGCTGGTTGTATCTGGCGGCGCCGCCGCCGCCCGGGCGTGGTCCCTGGCCAAAGGACGCGGCAGGAGGAGCCCGCCCCCCGCCTTGCCTTCCGTATCCGTTGTCTGGGGGAGAGTTGCGCTCGTCGAATGGGTTCTGCCTGTCGTCCGCCCCGCCCCGCTCGTCAAAGGGGTTCTGTCTCCCGTAGCTGCGGTGTTGGGTTAGCACTTGTTCTGGCATGGCAAGCAAGGCCAGCAGCCGCTCGCGTCTCGAAGGAGGCCCCGGAGGACCAAACATACCCGTACTGTGGCATTTGTCAGCTTGTTTTCTGCAAGAGAATGACCAAAGGCCATCGAGAACCAAGGAAGGAGGTCTTGACACAGCTGGCGGTGCACCGGTGCCTCGCGAGGGTGGAAGAAAAACTTGCTGACCGACTTACACTCATTTTGGATATCTGGAGCGCGAACGCGCTTTCTTGTCACGGAGTCGAGGTGTCGGCTTGGAATAATTCTAGCTCCAAAACTCTCGTCGGTCGTCGGTCGTCGGTCGTTTGAAGGCGGGAAATGGATGTTGTCGAGGGGAAAGGAAGCGCAGCTGAGCCTGGGAGAGTCGCTATTTCGGGCAATGGCTGCGGTTGGGATGGAATCCGAGGAGATGGCCAAAAGGGGCCTAGGATTGTGGCGCGGATCTGTTGGACGTGGACGTGGACGGGCTTGAAGGGGCAGACTCTCACTTCTCGACGGCGGTGCTCGGTGCTTTGCTACGACGAAAAGGATGTCTCACGTACACGGCCGGCAGGTCCCCTGGCACGGGATCACACAGGTGGAAAATGGACGAGTGTAGGAATGTTCAATGCACAGCAACGGTTGGAACTTGGAATCGCGGTTCGAGGGTTCAATGGTTTCCAACGGTGGATCGATCGTCAGGGGTCCTCGAGGGCCTCGCCTCTCCCGCCCAGTGGTCGGCCCTTGGCGGTTACAAGATTGGCCCACAGCGTCTCTCCTGCGTCGGGATGGCCTCCACTGGCGACGAAACGTTTCAGGTCCATCACGGCCACACCTTTCCTTTCGTTCATTCATGTCGGCTCAACTTGCTGCTCGCCATCCAATCTTTGCGACGACCGTCGTCCAAACCCAATCAATTTTTGGAGAAAAGAAGTTCAGTCGAGAGTGTGGAAAGACAAATGGAAGCTGGCAAACTTCTTGCAGAAATCGGAGATGCGAGGCGGGGCCATAGAGATGATGAGCGTCATCAAGATGGAGCCTCGAGCGAGCTTCTCAAACCTCACATTGAGAGGTCGAACAGTTTCAAAGATCCTGGTTGTCGGGTGCCGAGGCAACTCCATGTTTAGCCAGTTATCCGCCCATTATGCCATGAGTTGTCGACTCTACTGCCCTCATGACCTCGAGAGAATGCACAAAATCCTTTGTTGGAAATGCCCATTCATCAACATTGGACTTGATCACCCCGAGGCTCCCTCTACCTGCCAACACCTGTACATGCCGGTTCATCTTCTCTCATCTATGTTGGCATCCCCACCCCTAAACGACAACATACGCAGAAACATAGCTGACGCTCGAATCCTGCTTGCTCTTCACCAGGCTGCTCCGCTGGTACTGAACAAACTTGAACAGCCCCTTTCCACTCTCCAATCCCTCCTTCATCAACAGCTCCAGTGCCGCAACAACAACCCCGATCGGGTGCCGCCCACAGACGGTATTCTGCGTCTTCTGGACCGTCTTGTAAAAGTCCGTGTGAACGCCCGTCTTGATAGCATCCATGGCCATCTCATCGAGCACCCTGATGACCTCGTGGATGGGTAGCGTCTGCGAGCCCGCCATCTCGTCCAGTCTCTCCGACTTCAGCTCCAGCTCTCCCCTGCGGCCATCCATGTTCCGAACAAGACCGTCGGCGTAGTGTGGCCGGTAGTCGAACCGCGAGCCCCAGTGGCAAAAGTCCGAGGATACGATGAAGGCGTTCTCGGGGTCCTTGATGAAGGGAGCGAGGAGGGCGCCAAACTCCTTTTCCTGATCGCACGATGCATCTCCCACCAGGATCGGGACGATGGGGGGGAACTTGGTGCTGTCCTCGCCAAAGGTCTGCTCGAGCCTCTTCCACAGATAGGGGAGGTGCATCTCGAGTGAGTGCTCATTTACATCGCCCGTCCGGGTCATGTTGGAGAACTCGCCCGTCTCCTTCAGGGTGTTTGTTGTCGCCTTGTCCACCCTCAGGTCACCGAATGGTGTCGCGTACTTGTCAAAGGTCGTCAGGGCGCATCCCCGCAGGTAGTATGTGTGGGAGGGCCCGAGGACGAAGACCCGTTTGGCAGAGCGAAGATCCAAGGCCTTGTAAGCCCAGGCGGCGCATGGTCCAGAGTACGAGTATCCGGCGTGCCTGTGAAGATGGTGAGCGTCTGGGGGCTGGTGAGCTGGGAGCCGTGGAGCAGACATACGGAGCGATGATGATCCTCGCCTTTGGGATGGGCAGGTTGCTGCCATCTAGTGTTTCCGGCACACGCCCCAGAAACCCATCGAGCTGGCTGGAGAGCTGGTCCGGATCATCATCGTACCAGGAACCTGCGTGGCTGGCCTCTCGGGTGCCCATGTTGAGAGTGGGGAGCCAGAGAGTGTGAAAACGGCGGAAATTTGCGACTGTTTATATGGCCCCTTTTCCAATGATGAGGCTCGCCAGGATGATCGGGAAGTTGGGATGAGATGGCCGATAGTATGGTCTTGGGTCGGCGGGTGGACAAACAGGCGCGGGGAGGCGGGGTACTGCAGCCCTCCGGGTGCCTACGTCAGGTTGGTCAGTCTGTTCAACATCGCCGGCCCCGCAGCATCTCCGACTTCCCCAAACCCATGAACCTCCTCTCAAGACTGAAGATCGGGTGCAGACGCCCTGAAACCCGAATCACTTTTGTCCAATGTCAGCTTCTTGTCAAATATTCCAGCGCCTGATATATTCCCTCTTGCCGCCAACCTTCCCAGAAGACTGGATTAATACACCTCACCAACCTGGCCGCAACCATCACCGGTCCGGCACACTTATCAATGATGAAAACGCTAGTGATATACAGTACATACTTGCTGGAACCCGATGCTATGTCTCTCAAAAAAGCAAAACGCCCCAACCCACCGCCCCCGGGTGTGACACGACGGAATCAACACCCAGTACCGAGACCAAACGCCTTGAACCCCGTGGGTATTCATGTTGAAATTCAACAACCTTTCTCCAGTCAGCCGCCAGCCTCCCCTCCCATAAGCACTCCTCGAGCTCCAACCCAGACCCCCAACCCCACATTTTCGCCTCAGAACAAGCCAAGCATGCCTGCTGTTTCCTGAAACCCGTGACCAAGCATCCAGAACAAACAGTCTTCCCGCACGCCGCGCTGATACAGCCCTAGCTCATCTGAGTGTCCAGCTCCATGGCCATCTCGGCCTCGACATGGAGCCCGACCGCACAGAGCTCGTAGTCTGCAGGCGTCGTAGCAGTGCGAGGCGACGAACCACCGAGCGACGAGGTCGGAGACGGTAACGCCCAGAAGCTGTGTAGCGATCGCTGGTTGCTGGAGTGGTGGGTCTGCTCTTCGGCGGCGGGTGCCTCGGACATGTCGACTGGGGCGTCAGTCGGTGTCTCAACTGGGGACTGGTGTTGTTGACGTTGGGCCGCAGAGTAGAGGAGGTTCAGTGTGCGTTCTGCGAGGGGAATTTCTGTTAGGTCTTGGGTCTCGGCGTGATAATGGCTGGGGATAAGGAGGGGGGAACTTGCGATGGACTTCGGACTCGGATGGCCGGTTGTCCCGAAATCTCTTCATGGTGCGGCTCGGAAGGTGGTTCGGGGTGGAGGAACGGGACGAGAGGCTGCCCCAGTTGATCTGCGCTATACCTCCGGTGAGAGTGTCGATGCTCTGGGAGCCCGGTCGGGTAGGTGAGGAAAAGGCTGAGCTGAAGGACGAGAGCTCCGACTCGGACCGCTTGCGCTTGATGACCATCTTGACAGGTAAGAGGGCAACTGGTGGTGCAGATCTGGGAGGAACTCGGCCTGTCAATGCTGCTTCGCGCCGCACAGAGGGACCTGGAGTGCGAGGGGGGATGTTCTGAAAAAGATGGAGTGGTGGGCTATAATGATGGAGTGGTTGTTGTCTTGGAGACTCGATAAGATGAGAGTGGGGAGACGATACGGATGTTGGACCGGGGATTGGATTGGGCAATGGCAGGGGCTGGGATTTGGACTCCCGGGATCGCGACGACCGCGTAAAGTGACCGCGTCCGCGTCCGCGTCGAGCATAGATGCATGGTGCATGGTCAGTGCTTTTCGCGTTTGAAGCGGGGCCACCTGGCAGCAGATGCAAGAGTCAAGACGGGCCGGCCCTGCCACGCAAGAGCGGCATCTTGGAAATGCAATCGGGTCAATCGACGGCAACTCTGGTCCGATCTATATGACTTTCTTTTTTTGTGTTTGTGTATGGCACCCTTGTTTATTGCAATATTATTTCCTGGTCCATTTCCATGACCTTTCTCCAAGAAGCCTATGCCGGACCCTGCTGACATCACGTGATCTGGCGATAACAACGCGTCGCACACACCTTGCTCCCCAACGCGCTCCACTTCCGACGCGGGACTCAACAAGAGAGCAACCATCACGAGTTTTCCTTTTTTTCTTCTGCAATCATCAGACACCAATCATTCGGCCACTAATGTCGGAAGAGAGATCGCCCCCGGGCAGAGATGGCAACGTCGACGACTCGCCCAAAGATGGCTCCGAGACCAACCACACATCACTCAAGTACTCGCTGCTTGGGCCTTCGTTGACAAAAGCCGGTCAAGAAGCAGTGGACCAGTCAGTTGTGCGTGGCATGGCCCATACTTGATGCCCAAGGGCGGGTGCTGATGTAGCCGTGAGCTTAGGTCTCTGAAATCATCTACAACGCCTCCAAGGGATCCAAATTCTTCAACCGAGAGGAGGAGAAAGACAAAATCCTGACGGCCAAGATCGAGCGAATCCTCTCCAAGAAGCAAAAGCTGGAGCAGCTCGACTTGACCAGGGAGTTGCGGGCTGCCGACAATCTTCTCGCCCAGCTCGAGCTCTCGAGGGATCTGACACAGCAGATTGTGCATGTTGACTGTGACGCTTTCTGTAAGTCGGTTCTCGTCCCGTCTGAGAATGGTATTGCTAATGATGTACGTCCCCAAGATGCGTCTGTCGAGCTGCTAGATCGGCCTGAGCTCGAGGATCTCCCATTTGCCGTGGGCGGCGGTATCCTCACCACATGTAAGTTGCCGAGCTTGATCTTCCCCATCCGAGCATCTAACAGTATCCCGACACAGGCAACTATGTCGCCCGAAAGTTTGGCTGCCGTAGCGGCATGCCGGGGTTCGTGGCCAAGAAGCTCTGCCCGCAACTGGTGCTGTTGCCCCTGAACTTTGACAAGTACAACTCCAAGGCGGCCGAGATCCGGGAGATACTGGTGGAATACGACCCGAGATTCGAGAGCGCGAGCATCGACGAGGCGTACCTCAACATCACCGAGTACTGCGCCCGGCAGGGTATGGAACCCGCCGCCGTTGTTTCCAAGATGCGGCAAGAGGTCCACGAGAAGACGCGGATCACAAGTGAGACACTTATGCCGGCCCATCCCGTACGGGAACTAACTCGTAGCTAGTATCGGCGGGGATCGCGGCCAACACGCGAATTGCCAAGATCTGCTCCAACATGAACAAGCCGAACGGCCAGTTTTCCGTCCCTCACGACCGGACAGCTATCATGGACTTTATGGCGGGACTTTCATGTCGCAAGGTGAATGGCATCGGGCGGGTTCTTGAGCGTGAACTGGCGTCGGTTGGCATCAACACCTGCGGGGACATCTTCTCCCACCGGCAGTACCTGCAGCAACTGTTTGGCGACAAGACATACGAGTTCCTCCTCAGGTGCTATCTCGGCCTGGGGCGAACCAGTGTGCAACCAGCGGTTGAATACGAAAGAAAGAGGCACGGTAGCTACCCCCGAACCCTGTGGCATCTGACACTAATACGACCTAACAGCGTCGGCACCGAATCGACCTTCCGCGAGATGAGTGACCCTGTCCAGCTCCGAGAGAAACTCAGGCGGACCGCGGACGAGCTAGAGAAGGATATGCGCCGCGCCGAGTGCAAAGGTCGGACCTTGTGTCTCAAGGTGAAGCTGCACACCTTTGAGGTCCTCACCCGACAAGTGGTGCCGCCCAAGGCCGTATTCCTTGCGGATGATCTCTACAACTACTCGCTTCCCATGCTCGTGAAGCTGGAGCAAGAGTTTCCGTCCCTGCGGCTGCGGCTCCTGGGGCTTCGGTGTACACAGCTGGTCAGCACGAAACCACCGGATACGGCAACCTTCTTCGGCCTGAGACCGCGCGCCCCGGGTGCGGACGACACGGCCATGCGAGATCAGAGGGCAGATGGAGGGGATGAGTGGGAACAATGGCCCGATGACAACCTCCCCGGACATGATGTTGGGTCGGGGGACACACCACCCCCGGGTCAGAATAGTGATGCGGAGGCGGAAGGGTATCGGAGGCATGGCAAGGAGATCACGGCCAACCCGCAAAAGGACGGAAGCGTCGAGAGGGAGCTTTGGGATTGTCCGATATGTGGTCGTCCGCAAGCCGCGGATGAAAGGCGGTTCAATGAGCACATTGATCTCTGTCTCTCGAGACAGGCGATTCGGGACACGGTTCAACAAGAGGGGGCTGCACTCTCGGTGGCCGCGACGACGACGACCCCGCCGCCGTCGGTGGATAAGAAGTCCAAAAAACGAACAAGGCCGTCTGCAGAGGCCGACCCGCGCCAGACAAAGTTGCGGTTTGGATGAGCGGCCCGGTGTCTGGCCCAGTAGCTGGGAGGAAGCAATGGACGTATCTGACCAAACCGGAAAACCTGTGACTCCCAAAGAAGCAAAAGGGGGGACATGGTCCAGACGTGGGCCAAGAAAGTAGAAGACTCGCAGAAGATTTGTCCCAAGCACGCTATTTGCTACCGGCATGTACATTTTCCCAACCCTCCATTGCAAGAACCGTGACTTCTACCCCTCAAAGCTCATTGTGCTCCTGGTCGTCGGTATCGGCGATGATCGTCTTGACGGCCTCGGCCGCCTCGGATGCCACGCTCGCCACCTTCTCGGCGACCTTGGCCGTTGCCGAGGCGGCGGCCGACGACTTGGTGACAATGGTCTCGGGCTTGGCGACGCCGTCGATGCCCATGAGCTCGGTCTCGAAGACTGGGAGGAGGGGGTGGGATGTTAGCATGGTGCAGACGAAGAAGGGGAGGGGGAGGGGGGTATACCAAGAGTCGAGCCGGCGGGGATGGGGCCGACGGAGCGCTGGCCGTAGCCGTAGTCGGGACCGATGGTCAGGGTGCGCTTCTCGCCAATGCACATGTCTACGAGACCTTCGTCCCAGCTGAGTGAGAGGGGTTGTTAGTGCTTGCATTGGTATCTGCCCAGGAGGCCATGAATACACACCCCTTGATGACCTGGCCGCCGCCGAGCTTGAAGGAAAAGGGTGTCCCGCGGTCGTAGCTGGCATCAAACTTCTCGCCGTTGGACTGGAGGGTGCCGCGGTAGTGCACGCTGATCTTGTCGCCCTTGACCGTCTTGCGCTCGCACTCGACGGGGAGGGTGACGTCAATCTTGAGGTCGTCGGCAGCCAGGACGCCGACGGCGGCCGAGGCGGCCAGGAGGGAGAGGGACAGAAGACCGCGCATTTTGACGAGAACGAGGACGAGATTCGGGGTTCAATTAAGTTGGTGGTGTGGTTGGGAGAGGGTGTGGGACAGTAGGTACCGTTGTGGTTGTCGTCTTCCCGGATTCACTGCCAGAACTGTGGAGACCGAGTTACGGTGTGAGTGTGGACAGCTGGTCTTCCCGGTGCCGTGTCACCGTATGTACCTGCTGCTGTTCCTGTTCCTGTCCAGTGGTGTCCATGCGGTGCGGCGGCAACGGGATGCGGGGTCATCCTGTCAGTTTTGGCTTTGGCGCCAGGCACCGTTTTGAACGGTGGAATAGCCGCCGTGCCTGTTAGGGGACGCACCCTCCACTCCGTCCCCCCGAGCCGTGGTACTCCGGCCGCCGCCGTGGACGGGGCACGTTCATTCCCGAGCCCCGACGGAGCCGAGATGTCAAGAGGGGGAGGCAGGCAGGTCCTCGCTCGGCCCCCAAATGTTTTTGGGCTGTCCGCGGCCCCGTGGGCAGGCGGTCACGGCGTATCCGGGCAGGCAGCCAGGCAGTGCAAAAGAGCAAGAGAGCATGGAAGAGTCCAGACCTTGTCACCTTGAGGCAGCCACAGCAGCCAAGGACCATGACATGGGGGACATAGGGACACAATCGCGCCTTTTGAGAGCAACATGTTCCGGTCCTCCAGTTCAGGCAGGGAGACGGACTGGGCGGGGATGGCCTCATGACGCGGCGATGCAACGGGCTTTTCCATTCTACCCTCTTTGCGTGACCGGGCAAATGACAGGCTCCCAAAAGACGATCATCAACTCGGCGGGTTTGGAATTCGACTCCCAGGCTCCCAGGCCCCAAGGCAAGTGACTCACTCACCTTGGTACCTTGGGGCTCAACATTTTCGGTGAGGCAGCGCCTTTCTTGGTTCCATGCCCCTCCAGAACCTTGAGGAAGGCAAAAGGCGCCCATGAAGGTGCCCCCCACCGAGACCAAGGGGCCTTCGGTGTCGCGGTCTGCTCAACAGCACAGCCGTGCGTGGTTTGCGGTGTCCAGGTGAGAGGATGGATGTGTGTGTGTGTGTGTGTGTGTGTGTATTGGGCACCAAGGTGTGCGCTCCCCTAATTGCCCAATGGCCCCCAGCTTCAGCTGCTTGCATCGAATAGATGGAGCTGAATTGAGCCTGTTCGTAGGGTGGTTTTGGCAATTGGTGTCGCACACTGCAGTGGTCAGCCCTGCCATGTCACATGTGAGCGCGCTGCTGCTGTCCCGTCCCCTGGGCGAGGGGGCTGGTGGGCGATGACGAAAAGCAAACAGTCCCCCACCCCTGGAAGCGGCTGCTGAAGCCTGAACCCTCAGGGCAAAAGTGGACCCCTGAGGACTCACCGAGGGGCTGGCCGGTGCCTGTTCAAGCAATGGGAATTCAATCTCAACCATACGCCTTTTCTTCAGCACTGCCAAAATGATATCCGTCGTTGTCGGGGCTCGGCGCACTCGTGACGCATATCCTGCCTGAGAAGCACTGTGCAGATCAGGCCCCTGGTCCCCGAATTTCCATTGCTTGCTGTTTAGGTCGGCCGTCTTCGACTGCGACACGCTGGACTGAGGCTTCCACCCCCCACCACTCCCTCCCCCCTCCCGCGGTACGGGTTCCTGGGACCTTGACGGGCCCAAAAGAACCGTGCTGTGTCGGTTTGACTCATTCAATGTCCATGTCTGCTGTACTGAGCACCTTTGCTTGGCCCAGGCTAGGGGGGGTGCAATCTCGAAGTCTGCCTGGCTGCTGGCGCCGTTGTGCCCTTGCCCCCTTGCGAGCCTTGACCGAGCCGGGACGCGTTGCCTTGAAGTCCTGGGGCTTCGTCGTGGTCGTTGCAAGCCACGACAAGACCACAACGGCGCTGATGTCCATATGGTGTGTTGAAGATGCAATCAATGTATAAAGTCCAAATGCCCTCCCTCTCGAAATAACATTGAACTTCCATCCCACCACCTCCAGCATCACAATTACACACATCAACAGTCACCATCCTGACCATTGACATCCACCATCCACCCCTTCCAACACAAACATCCACACAATACCAACCAGCTTCCTCTTCTTCCAACCCCTGCTATGCCCGCCTACCCCAACAAGTACGCCTCCAGCGTTGTCGTCACCCAAGAGTTCAGCCGCCCTTCCGCCTCGCGCCCCTCCGCCATGTCTTCCCCGGGCAGCAGCCGCGCCTCCTCGTCGAGCCCGTCCATGAACTCGTCCACCTCGTCGTACAGCGACAGGTACCGCTCTGCGGCATCCAGTAAGACCTCTTCCCCGACTATGTCGCCCTCAAACGTAGCCAGTGCTAACTCGCCGTCACCAGCCGACTACTACGTCGACGTTAAGGAGAGAACCGCTCGGGACGGGAAAAGGGTCGTCGTGGTCAACCACAAGGGCCAGCAGAACACGGCCAAGGGCGAGCCGACGCCGAGCAACTACTCGTCCAGGGATAGCTCCTCGTCCAAGAGCAGCCGCCGGTAGCCGACGGTGTGGGATATCATTTTCTTTGGCGGGAATCGGGTTTTGGGCATTTCCACGGAGTTTGGCGTCGAGGTTGGAGACGTTGTCTGAAGAATGACTGCGTTGCTTGGGTTTCTTGTATACTGTCTGGCGCAACAGCATGGAGTTTGGGCATCTTGAATTGGGCGCCTCGTGGGAGGCGTGTACATCTATTCTCCTTTTTTGAGTATCGTCAAGCTTCGGAGCGACAAAGAGTCTGCCATGTCGGGGTGCTATCTATTTACAACGTTAGCCATGTTCACCAACTTGAAGTCCACCCCTGAGAATGAATAAACGTCACAAACTTTACACTTGCTCGACCTGCCAGGTCCCCATGGTATCTCATTCGCCCCCATGACAAAAGGTCTAATTGGCATTTCCCATTGGATGTGCTGCAGGTCGAGCGTTGCCTCCAAAGTGCAACAATGCTATGCGGCCTGACCAGGCACCATGCATCCTGCCTGACCCGCCCGTCGACCCCCCATCCCCTACATCATACTCCCGCCGCTTCGATTCTGCCCAATCAGCCCTGCCATCTCCAACAGCGCGCGGTCCGCCTCAATGTCCCCCGTCCCGAGATTGATCTTGCGCCTGGCTTCGGCCTCTCGCGCCTCCCAGGCCCAGCGCTCGGCCTGGTGCTTGGCCTCCTCATCGCCGCCACACCCCCAAACCTCGAGGCTCACAATCTCAAAGTGCTCCTGAAAGTCAACCTGCCGGGCAGCACTGTTCAGGAACGAGCCCCCCTTGGACGTAAAGTCGTGCGTGAAGCAGCCAAACTCGAAGCTGCCGTCGAGCACCAGAGACACAGGTCCCAGCGCTATCGTGCTCGCCCGCCGGTACGTCTTGGTCGGCTGGGGCGGCGGACACCCGACATTGATGCCGGCGTGGCCCGTTGATGTCGATGGCTTGTTGTAGGAGACGTAGTCCCGGTTCATCGTCGAGGCACGAAATACGTCGTGGACGGGTTCCAGCTGGAACAGGAGCGTGTCGTCGCCGCCAAAGCATTCGCGGTGCGTGTGCTTCCAGGGCTGGCCGAGGTAGAGACCAAAGGTCAACGTGTCGTTGTCGTCTGATCCGCCAGGCCGGAAACGTCTCGGTGGGAGGGTCGAGAGGAAGCTCGACTCGGGGCCAGTGGACCTGTGGGAGTCGCTCACCGGGAGTCGGTTTCCCCGCACGAGGAGAAGGGTCGGGGCTCTCCAGTTGAAGACCTTGGACTCGAAGCTGCCCATGCTGAAGCCGTCGACCTCCCCGGAGTAGAGCAGGCGTAGCCGGCGGAAGAGTGACGTTCCCGGGATGAAGAAGGAGAGCTGGGACAGAACGTCAAGGTTCATGATCGATCCGCTTTCCTGCAGCAGTGGCTGCACAACCTCGACGGGTGGCTGCACAGCTGGTGTCTCGCCCCTATGCCGGTTAAGGTTGAGGTTCTTGGAAAACAGAAAGTGTTCAAAGAGCGGGGCGAAGCCGTCGAACATGAACGGCGCTGATGTCGATATCACGGCGTCGAAGCGGTCGTATGAGATGCCAGACGACTCGTCTCCGTCAAGGAAAGCAGCGAGGATCCAGTCGGCTGTCGACCGGAGGCTATCCAGCTGGGACCCGGATGTCCGATCCGCGTACATCGAGAGGTCCTCCTGGGGGCCAAGGGGCGCGACCAAAAGGAGAAGCATGATGAGTTTCCGCAAGCTGTCTGCCGGCACCATGATCTTGCGAGTCGTAGGCGATGCCTCAGTCGGGCGAATTGCCGCGGTGCCCAAGTAATCGAGTGCCTCGAGAACCAGCTCATCGTCCTCACTCTGGTCGGTGTCGTCTGCTCCATCCACCCCATCCACGGCCTGGCCCCCGTCAGCTCGAACCTCGATGGATTTTCGGTCGTAGACGGCCATGCTCTTGAAGAGCAGCTTCGCGCGGCTCTTGGCACCCCCGGCAAGAACACGCTGGTATCTCCCCGTCAACAGGGTAACCACTATGACCATTTGCTCGAGCCCCAGTATGGTGGGCGCGTCCTGGAGGAAGGGGAAGGCGCCGATGAAGGAAGCGATCTGGAAGAGGACAGGTGAGGCGCCCAGGGCATCGGGGACTTCAAGAAAGCGGGCCATGGTGTCCTCCTTGAGGTAGTAGACGCCGGCTTCCTGGTCGGCGAGGGTCTTGAAGACATCCTTGAGAGAGAATATCTCGAGGGACGTGAAGCACTTGTCGGCGAACCTACCGGCCTGGACCAGTCCATGTTAGGAGCTAGAGGGTATGTCTGTAGAAGATGGTTCTTACCAACACCTTTACGAGTTCCTCATGAGAGAGGACCCGGGCCTCGGATGAGCTGTCCTGGCCCATGATTGACGACGAGCTGTTGCATACCCCGGGGAAGGAGGGCAAGGAAATTGAAGGTGCTCGTAGGCCTTTGACGCATCGAGAGAGCGGTGGTTCATGAAAGGTGGGGGAAGGGGTGGTTCTTGAAGTCCCGATGGCCGAGACGCGTGTGCAGTATGCAGTGCGTGAATGCGTGACGTCGGTGGGGGGGAGGGGGTTGGTTCCAAGCGCAACTGACAAGATGAATGATCTGGCCTCGTTTAAAATACGACGATGACAATGTGGTCCACTGGAAACCCGGTGAATTGTGTGTGTTGAGTACGGATTTTTATCTTGAAAACATGTTTGGGGTTTGGGGAATGAGAGTGTACGGGTGAAGAAGGATGAAGGAGACGAGAGGAGCCGGTGTCAGCACCCTGGAACTGGAACCGAAGCCCCGCATTCCATTCGGGGACCTGGGATGGACCATCACATCACCTCACCACCGTACGCCGCGCCTGTACATCGGGGAGGATCAGGCCAGGCAAGGCAGGGACCGAGCACTCTCTCTCTCTCTCTCCGTACACTGAGGAGTAGCGGGTTATCACCTAGCACATAAAAGCCCGGCCATAAAATGCAGGAAGCCAAGAGGGGAAGTGTCTTGTGTACATGAGTGGTTGCGCCCTGTCGCTGCGATGGAATGCGGGGGGGAGCTACACCAGTGGGGGCCGGGGACGCGGTTACACGGGCACCATGGATGGCATGAGCTTGTTTCCCTGGCAGCACCCAGAGGGAAAGGAACTGAGGGAACCTCGCACCTTTGATCGTGCCCGACCAGGCTCGACGGGAGGGATCCAATCGCCGTCGTCGTGTCCGTGTCCGCCCTGCTTTTGCAACATGGACAGTCGTGGCCGGCTATAAAGGAACCCGCGACTCCCCAACTTCCCCAACTGTGCCCGTCCCACTGACCACCACACTACCCCCCAAGGTCATTCCACGATCACCAGACACCCTTCCACAGTCCACTTCCAGCTCACCTCCCCTCCTCCCACCCCCCTGCCCGATAGCAACAGGCAACAGAAAGCAAACATATCGCAACAACATCACAAACAACCACAACACCATGGCGACCGAAGACAAGGCCGCCCAGACCCAGACCCCGGCCGTCGACGAGACTCCCATCGCCGTCAGCAGCCCCAATCCCGCCCGCAAGAATTCCCTCGTGAACCACCTGCTGCACCGCCCCGATCGCCATGAGCTCGTTGAGAGTATGCCATCCACCCCTTGCTGCCCAATGCCCGTCCTGCTGGGCGCACACCCACACATACATAACCACGCGTGGAGCATTGGGTTGAGCTGACGCTCTCATCACCAGAAAACATCCTGCCCGACTCTAACGCCGCGCCGAGTATTCAGGCTCAGCAGAAGGAGGTAAGCAACTGCATCTTGGGAGGGGGGCGCCATGGAACCCAGGGCTCACACTCCCCCGCCAGCTCGAGAAGCACATGCGCGCCGACTCCCTGAACGAAAAGATCTCCCACCGGCCATCCCCCGACTCCCTTCTCAAAGAGGGCGTGCTCCATGATGATCCTCGCTCCCCCGAGGAAAAGTACGCCGAGGCCATTGAGGAAGAGTATGCGAAGAGAGAGGGCGGCGCTTGAGATGACGTCATGGCAGTGTCCGAATCCGGCTCGCGAGAGGGTCTTTTGAAGCGACGCTGGGAGCTCGCCGCCAATGTAGTGTAGCCAAATGACCTGGAGAGCAGTGGACGTTCATGGAGTCGGGGAGACTCCGTCCCGGGCCGAGGCTCCAGGCTGGCGGATTGCCAGGCATCCATCACTCGTTTCCGCCAGCTTGATTTCTTTCGAGCATACCATAGCTAGCTCTCGTCCAAGGCATTGTACCCCAGACCAGGTGCAGAGGTTTCTTTTGCGCCGCAAAGGTGTGTCGAATGGCCTCGGGGCGTTGTCGCAGCAATGAAATACCCGCAAAATGTCCATCATAAGGCCTCCCCTGTCTGTCCAACAAGGTGCAGAGGCCATGGGAGTTGTTCAATAACTTCATGTCAGCGTTTTGGTACAGTAATATGTACAAGGGCATACGGCCTGCCCGCGCCTGCGATGGCAGTTTACCTCCCCCCTTGCGCTGACTCGTCTTTCCCGGAATCCTTTGCTTCTCCTGGGGACGACTTCCTAAACATGCCCCCAATTGACCCCAGGACACTCTTGTTGGTCTTGTTGCTGTCAACCGTGGCCTCGCCTGCGCCTGGAGCGTCGCCATTGTCGCCCGCACCCTCGCTGAACGCCCCCTTCGCCTGGGCAGCAATTCCTTCCGGGCCGCCGCCAGCAGCCGCCCGCTCGGCCGCTCTCTTCCTCCTCTTGTCCAGCCTCTCCTTGAGCGCCTTGTCCTCCTCGTCGCGCACCTCGAGCTCCTTGATCCACTTCTGGCGCTTCTCCTCGGCCTCCTGTTCCTCCTTCAGCTTCCACATCTCCTTTGCCTTGTGCCGGTCGGCCGAGTAGTACATGCCGCCGCCGACCATGGCAATGACGGTGAAAGCCTGCGCGGCCACGCGCGCGCGGAACATTCGTTGGACTTGCTCGTGGTTGCCCCGGCGCATGGCGCGGTAGGCATTGGTGAAGGCGACGACGGTGAGAATGCACCCGATGGGCACGAGGGGTTCTTCTTTGAGGCGGCGGACGACCTTTTGGAGGGGCTTTTCGTTGTAGAGTCTTGGGGGGGGAGAGGGGTTAGTTGGATGGTCCCTGGCCGATCCGCGCGCGGGGAAACTCACTCATTGTCGTCAAAAGACGATGGCAAGGGTCGGTCGGTCATGGTGGCGGGGGTGCTTGGGCGTGGGCTGTTGGGAGGGCAATCGGGTTGGTTCTCGAAAAGGCGGTCGCGGGGGCCAGGGGAAGCGCGGGACGGAGGTGGTTGAGCCTTTCTTGAAGGACTTCTGGCGGATGGTGATGCGTCGATTCCAACGCCTGGTGTTGCGTTGCCCCGAGTCAAATGTCACCTCGAATTTAGATGCACGGGGCATCTGACGGTAACCCGCCAAGGGGAAGATAACGGGGATAAGGGACACACCAAGCCCACCCAGGACAGGGGTGCAAAGTACGCTGTAACGCCCCACCAGGATCTGTTGGAGTCATGCAAGCAGCAAACGCGGTTCAAAGGGTCGTCCGGTCCTGTATCGGACTCACCAGCACCCTCAACCCTTACCGCCATTTTTTCTCTCAGATTTGAATGGGAACACTGGTGAACATGGCAGCAGAAACTCAATTGCCCAACGGCGAAAGCAACGGAGCTGCCCCGGACGGCGTCGCCAGCAATGGCGCCAACAACTTTGCCCTGACGGCCTACAGCTCCCAGCCAACTCCGCCATCGGAGGCGGCAAAGGCAAAGGCAAAGGTCCCCGAGGATTTCTTGCTTCCTGATGGCACCCCCGATGTAAGTATGGCTCCAACGACTCCGACGACTGCAGATCGTGTGTGGTATCCGTCTTGAAGATGTTCCTCTCGCCCTGGCTGCCAACAACACCATGATGTAGACGTCGTGATCCGACTGTGGCTAAGCCGAGTTACTAGTACCTCCGTCTCATCATTACTTCCTACCCTCGCGTCCGGGAGGTGTGCAAGGAGATTCCTCTGGTCCAAGCCGTCAACCTGAGCAACCGCCTGGAATGCAACGTCCTCCTCAAGCGCGAAGACGAGCAGCCCGTCTTCAGCTTCAAGCTCCGCGGCGCATACAACAAGATGGCCCATCTGGACCCCGCCGAGTCCTGGAAAGGCGTCGTGTGCTGCAGCGCCGGCAACCATGCCCAGGGCGTCGCCTACTCGGCCAGGAAACTCAAGATTCCCGCCACCATCGTCATGCCCAAGGGGACGCCCAGCATCAAGCACCTGAATGTCTCCCGCATGGGCGGTCACGTCGTCCTTCACGGGGCCGACTTTGACGAATCCAAGGAGGAATGCGCAAGGAGGGCCGAGAAGGACGGCTTGATCAACATCCCACCGTTCGACGACCCGTACGTCATCGCCGGCCAGGGAACCATCGGCATGGAGATCCTCTCACAGACCAACCTGCAGAAGCTCAAGGCCATCTTCTGCTGCGTCGGCGGCGGCGGCTTGATCGCCGGTGTCGGCGTCTACGTCAAGAGGATCGCGCCTCACGTCAAGATCATCGGCGTCGAGGCATACGATGCCGATGCCATGACACAGTCTCTGGCCAAGGGGGAGCGTGTGCTGCTCAAGGATGTCGGGCTCTTCGCCGATGGCGCCGCCGTCAAGACGGTGGGCGAGGAGACGTTCCGCATCTGCCAAGAGGTCGTGGACGAGATGATCAGGGTCACCACGGACGAGGCTTGTGCCGCCATCAAGGACATGTTCGAGGACACCAGGTCCATCATCGAGCCTGCTGGGGCTCTCGCGCTTGCTGGCCTCAAGAAATGGGTCGCTGCCAACCCATCAAGTGACTCCACAAGGTCCCTTGTGGCCATCACCTCCGGCGCGAACATGAACTTTGAGCGTCTGGGATTCGTGGCCGCCCGCGCGACCTACGGCGAGGGGCGCGAGGCTCTTCTGGCTGCCACAATCCCCGAGAAGCCCGGTTCCTTCTCGGAGCTCATCAACGCCATCATGCCCCACTCTGTCACCGAGTTCAGCTACCGCTACGCCACCGAGACCGAGGCCAACGTACTGGTCGGCATCTCCCTGACCGCCCCCAAAGACCGACGGGCCGAGGAACTCCAGTCCACCATCAGCCGCATCCGGGAGTGCGGCATGAGCGTCACGGATCTTTCCGGCGACGAGCTTGCCAAGAGCCACATCCGCCACATGGTCGGCGGTCGGTCGGATGTCGCCGACGAGAGGCTGTTCATGTTCCGCTTCCCTGAGCGACCGGGCGCGCTGGAGCGGTTTTTGACGACACTGAGGCCAAAGTATAACATCAGCTTGTTCCAGTACAGGAACTACGGCGGGGACATTGGTCAGGTGCTGACCGGCATTCTGTGCCCCGAGGACGAGGTGGTGGAGTTGCACAGGTTCTTGGGTGAGATTGGGTATCCATGGGAGGATTGTACGAACTCGAAGGTGTTTAAGACATTTCTTCGGTCGTGAAACGGAACTTGTAAATCTATCGGGGGTAGTTAGGCGCTTAGGGTAAAGAAAAGGATTCTACATGTCACAGGCTTTGCCTGCTCCTTAGTCATAGTGTCCATAGTTATGTAGTCATATACCCTGGGTCAGGTAGCGCTAGGTTACGTAGTCGGAAGTTAGCCTACGCCTCGAGAGCTTACCTCTCGCGGCCCTCGCGCCCTAGACTTCTAACCCCTCGTCGAACAACAGTTATCTAACCTAACCCCTATAGTACGCTACCCTTACGCCGTAATAGTTTATTTAACCTATTCCTATAGCCTTACTATCTACGAATAGCCTTTCATCTTCGCCTCGATTAATTTAACGAACCCTACGCCGAATTATACGACCTCCGCCCCGATCCTCGATCCTCGACCGTAAAAAACCTCGATCCTTAACCGTAGAAAACCTTATATTTATACCCCTCGCCCCTAACTAACCCTATATTAATTAACTAATCCCTAATATTAATAATAAACCCTTCCTTTATTCTACGTAATCTATTATATTGTTTTACGCGATCTATTATGGTAATATTTATACCTTATTAAGTAAGTAAGATTATAAGTAAAGATACTTTTTCTTTTCAACCTTACTACTTTTTGTCTTTACTTTTCTATTTATTTAATATTTAACCCTATTACTATAGCTAACTCTAGCTATTTTAAATAAAAGAGTAAGGATAGTTAAATCGTTTTCCCTTTTAACCTTAAGTAAGTTATATATAAGTTTAATATCCTTAGCTTAGTTATAAATAAGATTTTAAACGTTTTAATCGTTACTAGTTACCTTATAATAGCTTAAGTAATCCGTAAATATATAACTTACTATATTAAATACGACTAGGTAAGCTTTATTTATAACTACCTTAAGGATATAACCCTTAACTTAATAACTTAGAAATATTAAGCGATAATTAAGTATATACTTACTACTATATATAAGACTATTAGTAACTTATATACCGTTAATATTTTTAAAAGGGCTAAGAACTAACGTTTTTATACTTACGTTAATAACCTTTAAGTATAGCTAAATATATAGTCCTAAGTTATAGCTATTACCTTAAATAACTATAGTACTATAAATAAAAAATCCCTTACTAAAGACCCTAAGACGTTTAACGTTAACGATAAGGATATAATAAAGCGTAATACTACTTACGAGAATTAACGTTTTAAGATTAAGATCCGATAGGCTTAAAACTTTTAGGAATTCTCTTTAAAGTTCTAGAAAATCCTTTATATCGCCGGCCTACTTTCCAGCCCCGTTTACTAAAGTATTTAGATTAGCTTCGATACTATATTTAATAATAAAGAAAACCTTATCTAGTAAAAGTAGCCTTTTAATTCAAAAGCCGTACTTGGAAGCAGAGTACGGAGACGGAGGCAAAAGGTAGGTAGTGAAGAAAAGTAGGTCCACTAAAGTAGGTCCGAGATAAGAAAGTGGGGGCACTAATAAGTGCTAAGGAAGATGGAGTGGAAAGTTGTGATTGTATTGGATGAAGGATTAATCTAGAACGTTTCTACTCGAGGGGAGAGCTATTCTTATACTCGTTCCCAGGCCTCTGAATTCGCTGCCTAAGGCGCGGAGACTAAATTACGTGCTCGCACGCGATTACGTAGTTGCGTACGCGATTACGTAGTTGCGACGCAGTTACGTAATTGCCTTACGATCGCCTTATACGTAGTTGCGTAATCTGTACGTAGTTCTTGTAATTAAGTAGTTATTTGCCGACTAGTCGCACGACAAGTGTTACGACTATTATGTAGCTGCCTGCAGGGCACTATTACGTATATAGTAGATACTATATATAAGTTGGTATAGTGGAGTATGTAATCGATTATAACGATAAGACCTTGATTACTAGAGGTCGTAAGTTCGAATCGCACTACGCGTACTAAGATAAATCTTATTATTATATTAATACCGTACTTTTAAAAATCCTCGATATTACTTACTATAACTTTAATATTATTATAAACGTTAAAAAGAAGCTTACCCTCCTCGCCTAGAAGGATAATTTCTCTAACTTTATAGACTTTATTATAAAGTTTATCTCCCTCGCCGACTATATTAAGATTAACGATATTACTTATATCTACTTTATCCGCGATAAGGTAAACGGCTATATCTATAAAGCCTTTATCTCCTAGGTTTTATAACTTAATAGAGATAATTAGCTTAACTAGCTTAAGATTATCTTATAACTTATTAAGAATATCGAATACGACGAGTTCCTTTTTACGTCGTATAGTAATAAGTCCGGTAGCTCCGGCTTCGATAACGGTAATAAGGATTCCTTAGCCTTTAAGAAGGATCTTAATACGATAAATCTCTTTAATACTTATATTAACGGTTCTTAATGTTTATCTCTAACCGAACTTTAATACTGGATTAATAATAGCTTTTATAAAAGATACGAAGGTCTTAGTTATATTATAGGCTTCATAGCCTATTATACCTTAGCGAACTATACTACTACTATTAATATCTTTAAAAGCCGTACTTGGAAGTAGAGTACGGAGATAAAGGTAAAAGGTAGGCGGTAAAGAAAAGTAGGTCTATTAAAGTAGGTCCGAGATAAGAAAGGTAGGGCACTGGATAAGTGCTAAAGAAGAAAAACTGGAAAGTTGTCATTGTATTAAATGATAGATTAATCTAGAACTTTTCTACTCGAGGGGGAGAGCTATTCTTATACTCGTTCCCAGGCCTGTAAATTCGCTACCTAAGGCGCGGAGACTAAATTACGTACTAGCACGCGATTACGTAGTTACGTACGCGATTACGTAGTTACGATATAGTTACGTAATTACCTTACAATCGCCTTATACGTAGTTACGTAATCTATATATAGTTCTTGTAATTAAGTAGTTATTTACCGACTAGTCGTACGACAAGTATTACGACTATTATATAGCTACCTGTTAGGTACTATTACGTATATATATAGATACTATATATAAGTTAGTATAGTAGAGTATATAATCGATTATAACGATAAGACCTTAATTACTAAAGGTCGTAAGTTCGAATCGTACTACGCGTACTAAGATAAATCTTATTATTATATAACGGGCCTAGTATTCGGATAACGATTTCCTAGTTATAAAGTATTTTAAGTTCCGGTAATCCGTTAGGATCTTAAACTTCTTATATCCCTGTAATTCTATAGACTATTACTTTAAGTATTTAATAATCGTAAGTATTTCCTTATTATAAATTAGGTAGTTTTATTTTATTAGTATAAACTTCTTAAAGTAAAATCCAATAAGCCTTTTAACTCCGTTAACGATCTAACTTAGCTTCCCTTTAAGGTAAACCTATTATAGTCCGTTATTAGTAAAGTTTTTCTATCGAAGTCCTATTCCGTAAATAACGAAGCCTTTACAAATAGGGCTTTTAATAACTTAAAAGCCTTATCGTATAGTAGTCTTTATTTAAAGGGGATATTCTTTTTTATTAAGTTTATTAAGGGAGTTATAGCCTTAAACTAGTCGGCGATAAAGCCTTAGTAAAAGTTTAGGAATCTTAGGAAGCTTTAAATACCCTTTACTAATATCGGGAGTTATTACTTTAGGATAGCCTTAACCTTCTTAAGGTTTACTTAAATACTAATATCTATATAGATAATAAACCCGAAGTACTTTACCTTCTTAACGGCGAACTTATACTTATCGATATCTAGGTATAAATTATATTACTATAGGAGAATTAAGACCTTATAGACTTAGGTTATATATTCCTTACAGGTTTTATTAGTAAAGATAAAGATATTATCTAAGTAAGTTAAAACGAAGTTATTTAGGTATTCGCGTAAGATATTATTAATATAATATTAAAAGGTTATTAGTATACCGTAAAGTTTAAATAGTATAACCTTTTACTTAAATAAGTTATACCTTATCCAGAATATTATTTTCTACTCCTTTCTTACTATTATATAGATCTTATAAAAGGCTTAAACGATATCTACTTTAATAAGTTACTTAACGCCCTTAATTTGTTTAAAGGTCTTTATAATTAATAATAAGGGGTAATAGTCTAGTATTATCGAGTTATGAAGTCTTCGGTAATCGTAATAAAACCGGAGTCCGTTTCCTAGCTTTTTAACGAATAGGATTAACGATATTACCCTTAAAAGCTAGGCTTAATAGAATTCTTTTTTATTAAGTCGTAGATCTTTTTTTCTAAGTATAAGTAATTCTTCTCGCGAAAGGTTATATAAGTTTTCGAACGGTAATAAAAGCTTATATCCCTTATCGTCTATACCGATTTTAATAATATAGTTAATACCTAGCTTATAAGGATTTAACTTATCGGCTTCTAACTTATTAAAAAGTAGGAGTAAGTTATAAAACTTAAAAGAAAGCCTTTTCCGTAGTTCTTTATCGCTTAGGACGGTTTTCTTATATAATATCTTCTCGATATCCTTTAAGCTAATCCGGATAATTACGAATTCTACTACGTTATCGCCGTCTTTCTTCCGGATTCCGTCGATAGTATTTAGGAATATCCTTCTTATTATAAGCTTTATTATCTAAAACTTATAAACTTTATTAGATATAAAGCCTTCCCTATTAACTATTAGTACTTATACCTTATCGTCGCCGATTTTTATATACCTTATATACGTTTCGATTACTATATCTTCTTATATTATCTACGGAGTTCTAAGGATAAGGTCGAAGTTTAAATGCTAAATTATAAACGTATATATATCCCGGCGTACTCTTTTAGTCTCTGTTATAAAAAACGTAATCGTATCGATAGTAGGAGTCCTTATATTTTTTAAAAACTCCTTTTAACGGTCTTAAGGAAATTAATACTACCGGAATATAATAATAAGATTTATCTTAGTACGCGCAGTACGATTCGAACTTACGACCTCCAGCAATCAAGGTCTTATCGTTATAATCGATCACATGCTCCACTACACTAACTTACATATAGTATCCACTACATATGCAATAGTACCCTGCAGGCAGCTACATAATAGTCGTAATACTTATCGTACGACTAGTCGGTAAATAACTACTTAATTACAAGAACTACATACAGATTAAGTAACTACGTATAAGGCGATCGTAAGGTAATTACGTAACTACGTCGTAACTACGTGATCGCGTACGTAACTACGTAATCGCGTGCCAGCACGTAATTTCGTCTCCGCGCCTTGGGCAGCGAATTCAGAGGCCTGGGAACGAGTATAAGAATAGCTCTCCCCCTCGAGTAGAAAAGTTCCAGATTAAACCTTTATCTAATATAATCACAACTTTCCACTCTATCTTCCTTAGCACTTATCAGTGCCCCTACTTTCTTATCTCGGACCTACTTTAGTAGACCCACTTTTCTTCACCGCCTACCTTTTGCCTGCGTCTCCGTACTCTGCTTCCAAGTACGGCTTTTGACGGAAAACCTATCTTAAGTAAAAAATACTCGCTAATTACGGAGTAGTATTAATACTTAGTATTTATAAAAGCGGTAATTAATTTATTTCGGTTAACGATAACCGGAATTAAACTAAATATTAAAGTAATTAAATCCCTTATAAATACTATTATATATATACTATCTTACTTTAAGGCCCGTTCTTACTTTCAAGTAACTAGTTTTCTAAGTTATCGGAATCCGAAAACTCTTTAATAACTATTATAGTTATAACTCGGAGTCTACCTTTCTTATCCGGGTTAACTATAAGGCGATATAAGTACCCGTTAACGAAGTATTTATTAGTACTATAATATAAGTAGTTACCTATATATAGTATACCGTTATATAATAGTCTCCTTAGTTACCTACTTCGCTTTAATATTACTTTAATTTCCTAAGTTATTAAGGTTCCGTTTTCCGGCCTTACCTATATTCGTAACGAGGATCCTTACTACGTTTATAATAACGTCGCCGTCGATATCGAGTTCTAGGCTATTAGTAAAGTACCTACCGGTTATATAATACTACTTTAAGGGGCTTAACGAATCTATAATATTATAGTATTTATTATATTTATTACTTTTCTTTAACTTAGCCTAGCGTTTAACCGTTTCCCTACTATCCTTTATATCCTCGAGGGATCCGGCGATAATTATTATACGTTAAATATATATATAGAAATTTATAAGTATTATAACTAATACGAAGGCGTTAAGGACTTTATAGTATATTGTTATCCGTAGTTATATAATCTTCGTTATATCTAACTATATATTACCTTTAACTTAGGTAAGGATTCCTTCCTATTTAAGGTAAAAGTCGCCGAAAAGCTATCCGTCGGACTATTTATAGTTAAAGAAGTCCTAAGTATATAGTCTAAGGTATAAACGTTACTAAAGATTTTAAATATCTTTCTTATAAGGTTAACTAAGATATAATCCTTATCTTTTCTACCTAAATATTAGTATACGGAAATCTTTATCTTACGAGCTATAAAGATTATCTTTATAATAAGGGCTTATATATATTCCCGGGATTTAATAAGACTAACTATTATATCTAAGTTATAGTAAAATATAAGCTTATTAAAGTAAAATATAAAGAAGCTTACCTTACTATCCTATTTTAGTTAATAAAGATTAGTTAAAACTTTACGCCCGAGTTTTAACGATACGGGTTTATTTATAGTAAGTTTTATAATCGTTAAGGTTATAAACGTAATATTAACTTAAGTAAGGATATTACTAGTACGGCTTACGGCTTTATTAGTATCTACCTCTTACTCGAGGGTAGTTTAAATCTTACGATCGGACTCCGATATTTTAAATTATAGTTTAGCTATCTTCTCTATTAGCTTCTTTATTTTATTCTAAAGCTTTCAAAGTTCGCTAATCGCGCCGAACTCTCCTTTTATTAAGGAGGAAGCTATAACGATTTAACTATAACGGGTTACTAATGATAAGAGTTACTAATAGGTTACTAATAATTATTAATAAAGTTACTAATTAGGGTATTAATAGGTTATTAATTAGTTACTAATAGGTTACGACGGGTTATTAAACTATAATTACTAATAGCCTTTTTTAATCTAATAATATACTAGGGTCTAAGACCGGAATCCTAGGTCTTAACTAAGAATATTAATTATTAGATAAGGAAGAAGTCTAGCTAATAGTAGGTAGTTTCCCTATACCCTTTATATACTGGAATATAGTAGTATATACGCTGTAAGCTGTAGTAGGTCGGAACTCTAATGTACGTCTTGTCCGTCGGACTCCGAGTGCAGCTCGGGCTAATAGCTCGAGATCTATACTAGGCGTAGCCCATGATAGTAAGTATAGCTGTGGAGTCGTTAAATAAGTAGTTAAAGATAGGAAGGCCGTTATATATATAGTATTAGATCTAGGTAAAAGATAGTAAGGTCTTAATAGTCGGTTAAGTATATATAGGACCTGGTAAGAAGGAGAGGCCTTAGCTTAGGTATAAAGTAAAGCTAGGGCTGATTAATCTGGTACTATTGTTACTAGTAGTGATAGTATTAAAAAGGAAAGATAGGAGTAGGAAAGGGGATAGGACTTAGGGGTAGGAAAAGACTAAATAGATAAAGGAAAAGTAAGGCTATTTAGGTATTAAAGAGACTAAACTTTATAGGTATCTCCTTAAGTATAGTCCGCTTATACTAGATACGAACCCTATAAGGGGGGGGGAATAAAGGGCGAGGCCCTTCCTTAACTACCCTATACCGGCGCCGCCCTTAAAATAAACCCCGAAATAAACGTTACTTCCGTACCGGCCTCCGCGTATATATATATAGGGGTACTACCGGCTAGACCTCTTCTTATACCGGCTCGAGCTACTAAAATAACCGTCTACGTATTAACGACGGCGGCGTTTACGGTACCGCCTTAGGGGCTACGGGCTCCGGCTCCGGCTCCGGCTCCGGCTCTACCCCCCCTTCTAGCCCTTCTTTCTTACTAGTATACGTTTTAGTACCGGCGTCGTCTGCGTCGGCGTCTTTACTACTTTTCTAGCCCTCGGCGCCCTTAGTATTTTAGCTATTATAGCTTTAAAAAGCTTTATATCCTAAGCTATTACGAGATTAATTATTTCCCTCCGCTAGCGGTTTATATCTTATACTAACTAACTACTTAGCCTTTCTTACTTACTTTTTCTCGTCCACCTCTACTTCTTTCTAGGCCTTAAGCTTCTTATAAGTACTAACTATAAGCTCCCTAGCTTTACTATAGTTACCTTTAACGATCTTCTTCCTTTTAGCTTTAACTACCTTAGTAACTAAGGCCTTAGTAATAGTAAAAAGCGTAACGTTAGTAGCTAGTTAACTACGGTAAGTTATCCGGAGGATATCGACTTTCCGGCGCCGGTAGGGAGTCTTAATATTACTAAGTAGGTCGGTCGTAAGGCGAGATATCTAGGGAGTAAAAGTACGGTAAGTAATCTAATCCTTAAGGCTAGTCTCTTTATAAGACCTATCCTCCTTAGTTAATACTATTAACTCCCTTAAAAAGAATATCTCCTTAAGGATAATATCCTTAGGGGTAGCTTTAGTAGTATAAGGGAAAAGGCTACTAACCTTACGGTTTAGGCGAGATAGTTACTACTTAGTATACTTAAGCTAGTCTAAGACCTTATCGGGGTTAAAAGGGTATAAACTAGCCGCTTTCTAAGTAGCCGGACCGTACTTAGTAATATAAGATTATATCTCCTAATAGGTTTAAAGAAACTAAAGTTTATCGACTCTTACGGTATTAAGGAGGGAGTAATAAGTTATAACGGTCTTATATATACGTCAAAGTATAGTAAAATAGACTAAATATAAGGGCTAAAGTAGATAGGTAGTATAGGGGGGGAGGTAAAAAGATATAATATTATAATCGTTATAGAATTAAACGAATTCTACGGAGACGTAACTTAAGTAACTATTTATAATAAGTAGCCGATACTTTCTAAGAGTATAGTAGCGAGTATAAGCCTTAAAGTATTATAACTACTTTAAAGCGATCTTATAGTCTATCTAACCGTTTAAAGATACTCGGAGCCGGATCTTAGGGTCGATTTCCGGCGAGGTTTAGATATATTAGAAAGCTACCCCTTAAAAGATAACGAAGGGGGGGGGGAGTAGCCGATAGCTAAAACGTACTCGATAATAGAGACGTTTTCTCGGTTACCGGGATAGACTATAGTAGCCTCCTTATTCCGTACAGAAATAAAGACCTTAATAATAGCTTAGCTAATCCCCTTTAATACCCCCTTTTCTTCTATGTTGTATTCGTCTTCGAGGAGGATATCGTACTTAAGGCGTATAGTGGCGATAAGGTTAAACTAGGCCTTAAGAGAGCTCTCGTCTATTTCGGTATCTTTTCTAGCTTACTCTAGCGTCCGCGCTCGGCGCCTATAGATCTCGGGGTACCTTTCGAGGGATTTAAGGTACTAGTTATACCCAGGGTGGGCAAAAAAGTCACGAGTTAAAAGTCACAAGTCAAGTCAAGTCAGACTTTTAGAAGTCAAGTCATGACTTGACTTTCTTGGCAAGTCAAAAGTCAGGCAGTAACTTGACTAGGTAAAAGTCAAGTCAAGTCGTGACTTGACTAGAATGACTTAAAAAGTCATTAATTAAAAGGATAATTAAATATATTCGTTAATTT
>MU839532.1:0-104886 GCA_030685255.1 Podospora conica
CGCCCCCCCCCGCCCCCCCCCCCCCCCCCCCCCCCCCCCCCCCGCCCCCCCCCCCCCCCCCCCCCCCCGCCCGCCCCCCGCCCCCCCCCCCCCCCCCCCCCCAAGGGTTTTCATACCTGAATGCGGAGGCAACCTTGACTCTTTTGATCGGTTTCTTGATCTTGGGCATCGGCTTGGGTTCCTCGGGCTCATCTGCCAGACCGAGAAGTTCAGCCTCGATGGCTGTGAGAGGAGACGCGCTCCGGCTTCGGTCACGGCTGCGGTCGCGGCTGCGATCACTTCTGTCGAGCGAAGAGGAGCGGCCACGGGTACGGCTATGCGATGGCGATCTCCGTCTTGGGTATCCCCGGTCCGAGGGACGACGCCCGCGGGTCTCGTCTCTTGATTGCTTGCGCCTCTCTTGTGCTTGGCCGCTGTAATATCCGCTATCGTGTCGGGTGGCTTGAACTCTCTCCTCTCGAGATTTGCTGCTGGGCTCCTCCCGATACCAACTATCGCGATTGTCTCTGGCCCCCGCTTCTCCAGCTTGCGGAGCCCAAGGGTCGGCCTCCAAGTCGATTCTGGGGCTTGGGCTGGGCCTGTAGGCGGGGGAAAAGGATCTGTCCCGACCGCCACGCGAGGTTTCTCGATGAGACATGGAGTTCCTGGACCGCTTCAAGTCTCGGCTGTCCAAGTCGCCATCCAGGGCATTCTCATCGCGAGACCGCTTCCCAAACGCCCGGGGAGATCGGGCGTCATGGCCATACCTGGACAAAGAGTCATGGTACGCAGGCGCCGGCGAGCGGGCTCGAGAGTAGGCGCCGCGGTCGCTGCCAGGGATTTCGTCTCCGTCTCTCACCGGCGTTCTCTGCTGCCCCCGGTCAATCCGATGCCGCGGGGGCATCCTAATCTCTGCAGTTGGAGAAGGCGGCATGCGAGACTCGAATTGCCAGTACGTGTCGTCAGAGCCCGGGAAGCTTTGACGGACCATGCCAGGATAATCGTCCTTGAAGATGGGGTCCCACCTGGCCTCGGACCATTGGGCTTTTGTGCGGATGCTCGCGGCAAACTCGTCGCGATTCTTCTCATTGAAGAACGCCGACTTGACACACGTGGCGTTGTATGCGGGTGGGATTGTCGGTTCGTCGTTGTACTCTTGGGGGAGAGGAATCCCCACGGGATCAGCTGGCTTCGTCTCGATCTCTGGAAACACGCGCGCCAGGTCCTGCTCAGACTCAAAGTCCCATTCTCCGTCGCCTTCCTCGTCCTTGGTTACCGAAGAGGGTGTGTGGAGTCCCTGGTCTGCCGCAGATGGGGGCTTTTCCTCCAGATGTGGTCGACGATCCTGCAGTCGCTCCTTCTGCCGCTCCTTTTGCCGCTCCTTATGTCGGCCCTGTGGCCGGTCCTGTTGCCTGTCCTGCTGCCCGTCCTGCTGCCTGTCCTGCTGCCTGTCCTGATGTTGACCTTGATGCCGGTCATGATGCCGGTCTTGTTGTCGATCTGGACGGCTGGTGCCCCTGGGCGCATTTTCTTGGCCTGGGCGGTTCCTATCCCTGTCCCTGTCCCTGCCGCGCTTGTTGGGCCGTTTGTTCTTGTGTGCGCCGCGAGGCCGGTCGGATGTAGATTGTTCAACGGGCGGCGGTGGACGGGCGGGGAGCCCAGGAGGCCGTTCCAGTCCTGGTGGCGGAGGGTGGTATGAGGTTCGTGAGAGCGGCGGCGTTGGAGCCGGGGGCTGCGCATAGTGATAGTCATTTCGCGGGGGCGGTGGGACAAATTGACCCGCGGCAGGCGGTGGCGGGGGGACATATGGTCCCGCGACAGCTGGTGGCGGAGGCGGTACAGCGGAATATGGCTGGGGAGGGTAATGGCCGGGAAATGGTGGAGGAGGAGGAGGAGCACCAGCGGGGTAGAACTGCGGTGGCGGCAGTGGTGGTGCATATATATGAGGATACTGCGGCGTTTGTGCATACTGGGGAGGTTGGCCGTACTGCGGAGGTGGTGGGACGGCTTGCGGATAGTGCCCGAATGGTGGCGGCGGCGGCGGAACTGGGTAACCTCTGGCAAACTGGGGAGGGGGGGGTGGGAACGCGGGGTGAGGGGCGTAGGCATGATGGCCAGAATGGGGTGGAGGTATGACCGGCGGGAAGGCAGGAGGCATGCCGTACCCGGACGGCGGTGGCATTTGCCCTGGAGGGAGTGGGTAGCGGGTGACAATGGGGCCCTTCTTATCGTGGGATGGCGCGCCGCGCTCCGGAGCGTGGGACTGTTCGTGATGCTGCGACTGCCATTGCTCCAGACCACTTGGGGTGTGTTAGTCCAAGGAAGCCCGGCGGTTTACACATTCAACGAGCGGGAGGAACTCGGGACTTACGCAGGCTTGTCTCTGGTAGGCTCCGGGCAGGCCATGACCCAATGGCCTTTGACGCCGCAGTTGTAGCATTTTGGCTCGCTCTGCGGCGTGGACTGTCCGGGGGCCGTTGCCATGACGCTTGCCATGTGCGACCCAGAGGGTGCCGGGGAGGGGAGAGGTGATTAAGAACCAGGAGCCCGAGTCGCAGTCGACAGCGAGTATTGAATGATAGCTGGAAAAAAATTGACTGGAATGTGCCAGCAAGTGTGGTGGAAGTCGACACTAAAAAGATGTTTCAAGTCGCTCGCTCGGCGAGGTGTTCTTGGTGGGCTTATGGCCGTCGAGATGGCTATTGACGGCGGCTTGCTATGGGCCTGCCCGACGTCGAGGACTGAGGTGGATGATGGGAGAGCACAGCTCAGCAGTTCAGGCGGGCGGGACAGTGAACGCCGACCACGACTCTCAATCCCGAGTGCCGGAGACCGGAGACCGGAGAGGGGGGTAGCGATACGCGACGGGGATGGGATGGTCGAGCCGGGGTGATGGGCGGCAATGGGCGATGGGCTGCCGGGCCGTCACGGGTGTCGATGGGGGAAATGGGAAATGGCGAGGTTCGAGGTCGCGACAGAGATGGGAACTTGGGGGCCCAGTCGTTGCGATACCGACCCCGTCGCAATCAGGCTCGTGTTCCTCCGCGGCCGATCCTGGTGGCCGGGACGGGAGTCTTGACATAAAGAAAGTGCAGGACCTAGGACTGTGAGCCTTGCGCCCTGCCCGGCTGATTGATAGGGACGATTGTTGACGGTCGCGAGCGTGGAGTGAAGGCCTGAAGCCGATGCGGTGGCGGCAAAAACTTGACCTGAATTTCGGTGGTTGAGCTGACCGGGGCTCTTGGGCCAACTGTCTCAAGTGGGGTGGCTGACACCCATCACGTGACAAGGGGCTGTTTGCGCCCAGCAAACGGATAGCCACGTCGGTGCTCTGGATGCTGGAGTCTGGACCCGAGGCCTTGGAAGGATTGCATGTATTCTTGGAAAAGATTCAATGACAGGTACCATTTGTATCATCAACCTCGGCCATGTTTGTTTACATCTCACTTCACCACCTTCAACGAGCAGTGTTTGCCGGCTGTCATGTCTCGACATAGAAACGTGACAATGAGCCTCATGCGCGGATATTGGGTAGGCTTGGGCTGCTGCGGTAGCTAGAGCTCGGGGAATATCTAAGCTGGCTTGAGGGAGGGGGATGATGGCTCAACTCCATCAATATCGTGATGAAGGTGGATGCCAGAGCCATGTCCAAACCCCGGCAGCACCCAACGAGCATCAAGAACAAAAGGAGAGAAATAGCCAAGGTGTGACCATGACCGACCAGAGCCAAAGCCTTCAAAGGACGCCGAGGGTTGTCGGATTTGGCTGAAGGTTGAACAGAGAATCGGAGCCGGCTGGATTCAGGGGAAGGACGCGCAAGTAAACAGAACCAAAATGACAGAAAAGGATGAGTGGCCAAGATGAGGCAGATGTGCCATCGTCAAGAGTGGCAGCCGATGTCCGGACCGGGCCCGGAGTAGCCAGTTGAGATATTTCCCTGCGAGGGCTCAGCCATGAAGGGGAGAGAGCTCCCCTCTGTCAAGGGGGTGTCGGTATCGTAATTCAAATAAAATCGACAATTTGTTGACAAAACAGGGGGAAAGGGGTCGGAGGCATAGCAACAGCGACTCGGGGGAAGGGGGAAAGGGAGAGAGGGGAGGGGAGGGGGAAGATCGCTGGCGAGGTCCAGGTGGGAGCAGTGCTCCTTTTGAATGAACGCTGCCGTGTGGGGCCCCCTCCCTCTCAGGCACGTGGATGTCTCGTCTTGCAAGGTTGACAGGAATCGCGGGCGCTGACGATACGGATAGCGGGAACTGGGAGCTGAGGTGCTCTTATCGATAACGGACGGGTCGCACCCCTCCAGAAACCCCCTCGACCGCCTGGGGACAAGCCGCTTAGCGAACAGTGCCTCGTGTGTTCCGCGCGACCCTTCCGTCCATCACAGCAGCAGAAGCGCCGAAACATCCCCTACCGAAGCCGGCCGGCGTCATCTCGAAAATTCAACGCTCTCGGGGCTACGCAACGGATATCTATGCAACCACGACCCTTCAAGCATATCTATATCGACATCTTGCAAGCCCACGTCCAGGCCAACACCATCGCCATCACCGATTTGTCCTGACCGAGACCGAGACGCTGCGACAACAGCCCCCCCGATGCGACGCGACACATCCAGGCAGCGCTCCGAACATGTTGGCTCGCCTTCCATCGACTCCCACCACCGTTGATATCCCTTGATTCGGCCGACATTCTTCACCACCCAGCTCCCTCGCCGGCCGAGCATTCGGCCTCTGTGCAGCCGGCAAGATGCCGAGCCTTCCCTGTGAGTTGGTACTTGACTGTACCCCTCTTCCGTTCCTCGACACGGGGCTAACAAGCGACGTCTACACACAGCCTCCGTGGACCTTGACGAGTGCATCTCGCGTCTGTACAAGAAAGAGCTGCTGGCCGAGTCTGTCGTTGAGGCAATATGCGCAAAGACCAAGGAGCTGCTGATGCGTGAGAGCAACGTGGTTCACGTCCGCGCACCAGTCACCGTTGTGGGCGACATTCACGGCCAGTTTTTCGACCTTATAGAGATATTCAAGATTGGCGGGTACTGTCCCGATACCAATTATCTATTCCTAGGTGAGTTATGGTCCTTGCCATGTCCATGCCACTGGAACGGGACCGCCTGCTGACCCCGGCCTTGGCCGCGACCAGGCGACTATGTCGACCGAGGCATGTTCAGCGTCGAGACCATTTCTCTCCTTGTCTGTTTGAAACTAAGATACCCCGGCCGCGTCCATTTGATACGAGGAAACCACGAGTCACGCGGCGTGACCCAGTCCTACGGCTTCTATACCGAGTGCTCCCGCAAGTACGGCAACGCTAACGTCTGGCACTACTTCACCGACATGTTCGACTACCTCACCCTCAGCGTCGTCATCAACGACCAAATATTCTGCGTCCACGGAGGTTCGTCTTCCCCCACCCCCAAGACCGCCCCCTAACTAACCCACCCCTAACCAGGCCTCTCCCCCTCGATCCACTCCATCGACCAGATCAAGATCATCGACCGCTTCCGCGAGATCCCGCACGAGGGCCCCATGGCCGACCTCGTCTGGTCGGACCCGGACCCGGACCGCGACGAGTTTAGTCTCTCGCCGCGCGGGGCCGGGTACACGTTCGGCGCCCAGGTGGTCAAGAAGTTCCTCGCCGTCAACAACATGAACCACATCCTGCGCGCGCACCAGCTCTGCCAGGAGGGCTACCAGGTGCTCTACGACGACCGCCTCAGCACCGTCTGGAGCGCCCCCAACTACTGCTACCGCTGCGGCAACATGGCCAGCGTGCTCGAGGTCAGCGACACGGGCGAGCGCTTCTTTAACGTCTTCGCCGCCGCCCCGGAGAACGACCAGGTTAAGGAGCTGCAGCAGGGCGGCGACAAGGCCCAGCAGGAGGGCGTGCTCCCCGACTACTTTTTGTAAGCCGAGGAGGAAGACAACAAGGACCGGGAGTGGCTGGCTGCAGACTTGGATCTCCAAGTACGTCTTGACGCTTTCTCGGCGGCGTTTGAGAGCTGGAGCTAGGAGTCCTAGCGTGACTTCTCGGATCGCTGGAAGGGCATGAGCAAGTCCCAGCGTATAGGGACACAGAGAAAAGGCTGGCGTCGTCGGGTCGAGAGGTATTCTTTGTGAGGTGTCTGGTGCAGCAAGTGTAGATAGGGCCGCCGCGCCTGGGAGAGGGATGATGAGGGCATCATGATACAGGGTACAAGCTCCTAGGTGCTGGGCGAGGCGATTTGGCGTTGGGGAAATGGGGTAGATGGAGGACAGCGAGCTTTTTTCGTCTTTACAGAGCAGTACATGGCATAGCAAGCAGTTGGGTAAATGATACACCAAGCGAAGCATATAACAAACGTTTTAGGGTTTGGGCCTGGAGTTGTGCTAGTCAACATAAGCATCCAAGGACCAAGCTATTACAATATTCGTCGCTACAGCGCTATCATGTCGGCGGGTTCTCACTCTGTAGGGACAGCGTATATGAATTTAAACCACCCGGGGCTATTCGCAATACTAAGACCCAGCAGTCGCACTACACAAGCCTGAGGCATTCGCACTACACAAGCCTGAGCCATTCGCACTACACAAGCCTGAGCCATTCGCACCACCACCACCTGGGGCATATACCACCCAAAGCCATTCATTCCCATCCAAGGCATTTACACACCCCGAGCTTGTTTACCCTCGGCCATTTCCCTGATCCAAGGTCCCTGTTCCCCGAGGCATTCCCTGGAGGCATTCACACCCGGTGGAAGCAAGAAGAGAGCACTGGACAACACGTAATGGATATCGTGGCCGTGGCCTTTTGGATTCTGGACTCTGGCGAGCAAAGATGCTCGCCCAGGCCTCGTCGTAATCATGTCATCATCCGAGCTATGCGCCGCAAATGAAAAGAACAAAGAACAAAGAATCGAGGACAATGACAGCTGAGATCGGGGTCGTCAACACCCCTGTCCACCGTCCAACATCCATAAGAAATACCCCATCTTTTGTTCGCCGCCACCAAGAAGTGCAGTTCCCCACGTATTGCTACCATAGACTCCGAGCTTGCTCCAAGTACCCATTCCCCTCCTCTTTTGTACTCTGCTTCCATCTACCTCTGCTAGGTTGTAAGAAAACACGGAAATCGATGTAATGGTACCATGATGGCGTCGTGGAAGAGGGGAGAAGAGGGTCGGGCACATGGCGGATGTTGTTGTTCGGTGTCGTCCAAGAAGACTGGGGATGCCCACGGCCAAAGAATGATCGGAGCTGCCATGGCCTGGTGTCGACGACCGAGTAGGTTGGTGTGTTGTCTACCAGTCCTTGGTGATGTCGAAGCTCCACTCGAACTGGAGATGTGTCTTCTTGTCGTCATCGACGAAGCTCGAGTTGGCGGTGTAGTGGCCGCGGGCCAGCATGCCACTGGGGGCTTCCTCCTCAGCGACTGTTTCTTGTGTTAGCTTGAGACGCTTGGAACGGGGTGACGAGGACAAATGGCTCAAGGGACTTACACTTCTTCTCGTACACCGGGGTCTTCTCGGTGTTGGGAGCAAAGCTACCCTGTTGAAGCTGTCAGTGTCTTTTCCACAGCCTGTGAGTACCGCGGGGGCTTCTTACAATCATCTCGGATGTCTTGCCACCAGGAACACGAACACCCTTGCGCTTGATCGCCTGGACGTAGTGAAGGCCAGAAAGGATCTCATGCTGGACCTTGAACTTGGCCGTCATTGTGAACTTGGAGCCCTCCTTGATCTTGAAAGGCTTGTTCTTGAGAGTCTGCTCGCTGCCGGGCTCAGACAGGTCGATGATGACAGGCTCGCGGCCCTCCGAGTGCATGGCAAGCGAGTAGATGATGCAGACCCGGGGGTCGTTGGGGTCTGAGAGATCCTTGCCGCCTCCGCCGAGGCCGAGCGACTCCTTGTAGCGCTGAAGGGATTCGTCTCCTTGATCTGTATGAACCCAGTAGTTAGCCAAACAATGAGCAGAAAAGGAGAAGCGAAAGCAGCCTGTGTCATACGGGCATAGACGTGCTGGAGCTCGTCACTGTGACGAACAAGCTCCCAAGACGGGACGCAGTCATCGTCCAGACTGGCATCCTCCTTGTGGATGCTGTAGGGGTCCTCGTCGATGCACTCCTCCAGGGAAGAAAGGTCGCCCGAGAAGGTAGCAGAGATGACAGGAGAGTCCGGGGGAATCGGCTGGTAAGCGCCTGGATACGGCGAACCATAGCGCCTATATGGGTGCGACAGAATACCAGACTCTGGGCCTCCGGGGCGGTCTTGGACCGCACGAGGGATCTCTCCGAAGCGCCGTTCGGGCTTCTTCTCGCCGTCGTCGTCCAAGCGGTCGACCTCCATCTCGTGCTTGCCGTCACCGGGACGGGCGACGATGAGCCACTGCACACGACGATACGTCATGGAAGACATGAAGCGCGGCATGGTGAGGTCTGCTGGCAACAAGGAAAAGGAGTGGTGGATGGGCTGAAGACAATGTCCGAGTTGGACGGACAGTGCTTGAAAGGAGTGTGGGGAGGAACTGTGCCTGGTCTGGTGGAAGAGAATGTGGTGGTGCTGGTCGCGGACCGCGGTTGGTGGTGTTGGAGAAGGGGGAGCTTTCGAAGTAGACGGGCTCGAAGAAGAAGATAGAGGCAACGGTGGTCGTCAAGGAAAGTGTGCAGTTGGGCCAGACAAAAGCTCCGGGGTGCGGTGATGGGTGGAAAAGAGGGAGAGTTCTTGGGGAAAAGGACAAGTGATTTGGGAAAAATATATCGACGAGATTTGTGCTTGCACTTCAACGCGACTTCCTCAGGGCTTGCGATGGCAGAGCACTTGCTCTCTCGCTCTTTACACCGCTTCACGTCGTGACCTCGCCGTGGGGGCCTAGCTGGGATGAGACTTCAGGATGGCATGACCAGCCCAGCTGGCCCGTTTGGAGGCTTTGGAAAGACAGGAACGATCGCGACTTACCCATGTTCTGGTAGGTGGCCAAGCTCTGCTTGGGTTGGGAGATCTTGTAGCCCGAGGTGTTCTCGGGCATGAGTTCCTCCTCGTGGGACGCCATGATGGGCAGATTGGGTCGGCTGTAGGGTCTTGGGGTGTGGTTTTCGGATGAGACAAGGGTTCTGGCGTGAGCAAGAGTATGGGAGCGTGCCGGGAGAGAGAATGGCTTTGTGACCTCGTCGTCGGAGCTGTTTGGAGGATGACGGGGGAGCTTTATTTGGGCCTGGACTGGATAGAACGGTGAGGGGCGATGGAGGGGCTCTGTTGCGTTCCTGGTAGGAACGATAGAGATTTGAGCACCTGTATTTAGCATCCTTCGCCTGGCCTGTGGGCCCTGGGAACCCAAGAAAAACAACCACCTTTTCCCCATTTTGTCCCACCCACTTTCATGGAGGTCGTGCTGGGGTTGGTTGGTTCCAATCCAGCCATTTTCACCATTATATCTATCGGCCGTCGACTATACCGAAACCCTCCGAAGCCAATCGACGTAGTTGCCTCCGGGTGACGAAAAGTTCGACCACGACTGCGGCCAGTCGCCAGTTGCCTGTTGCCAGTTGTCAGTTGCCGTTTTGTCGCCAGTACCGAGTTGCCCGTTGCCCGTTGCCCGTTGCCGCCTCGTGTGTGCGATTTTCGGCCCGGGGTGATACGAGAAGCTGTCGGAGGTAAGGGATTGAGAAGGAGATCAATGATTTGGGCGGGCTCGAGCGACGATTTCAGCACCACAAACCAGCCGACGCATCCCGACAAGAACATGGGCACTTTTGGGACGATCTAGGGGTGGATATCTGGACGGGAGGATCTACGAGTACTTGGGAGATTTTGGGAGGCTACGAAACGGGGACTCGGGGAGGGGATATGGCACCAAGCCTTAGAGGCAGCAGTCGATGATTTCCGGCCTCGGGGTCGAGGCCATGTCTCTCTCCCCCCCACTGTTGCGTTCCTGGTAGGAACGATAGAGATTTGAGCACCTGTATTTAGCATCCTTCGCCTGGCCTGTGGGCCCTGGGAACCCAAGAAAAACAACCACCTTTTCCCCATTTTGTCCCACCCACTTTCAGCTCGTTTCCTTGGCCAAGCAGCGCTCTCCCCTGGTGGGGTTTCTGTGACCGCAGCGCCTGCGAATTGGGGTCTGAATCATGCATCATTGGGTGGTCTGGCTGCTTCTGGGCCATGGGCTGGGGAGGGATCCGGCCTCGATCCCACCCGCCCTCCTTCCTGCCGTCCAGCGGCCCGTCTGGTGAGCTGATGGGTGAGCAGGAACGCCGTGCCAGGCGCGTTTGATAATGGGGTGTGGGTGCCGAGGCCGGAAGCCAGGGTCATCATCGCCTGGGAGCCCCTATGTCTGGTATACTTCAATACTAGTATGTCATTGTCCATTCATCTACATTTCTCTGTGCCTGACAGCTTGGACATGTTCCACTGGAGCACAGGATGGACGGAGGAGCATTTGATGTCCTTATTTACTTGTGTTTGTGCTGCGTGAGCAGTTCAGCTGGTGGTCCGGGGCGGCGGCATATTGGGGCGATACCGGCTAATAGTCGCCTATGGAGAATTATCCGCACTGGCGCCTCTCCAGCACCGACAATTGTTAGCAGCTGCTAGTAGAGAAACAGCGCTTGCATGTCCTCGACTTCATTGTCGGCGCCAAGGTTGTCGGAAGTCGAAAATGGAACCACACCGGTTTGGGTCACGGCCACGCTTCACCAACAAGACCAGGGCAGCTGCCACGAGGGCACCAGATCGATGAGCGGACATGCTCTCCTGTCCCCCTTTCCATTTCTGGCAGTTTGTTTTATCGAGGATGACTTGGTATAGCCTCCAGGTATGTCCCCCTTCATCCGCATTTTTATCGTCCCGACTGGTGGACACCGTCCCGTGGTCACTGATTGACGACAATGTCTTTCACCGCTTGTTTGAGAGACCTCGAGCTGTCGGCATGGATGAACTCGATGGAAACAAAAGGGTTTCCTTTCATATTGGCATGTGGGTATTTACCGGTACCTGGGTAGGTGGCTAGGTCCCTTGATCAATCATGGGCAGTCAAGTCTCGAGGACTGTATATAGAGACCTATTGACATGTCCACCGAGCTCGTCTTTGCAAGCGGGACCTCTTTTCCAACTCCATCGCGGAATCAAACCCACCCCCTCCTCTGGATTCTGGTGTGGTTGTCTGGATTCAGGGGTAACCAAACTGTCGTCGGGTTCATCCGGCCCCTGGGGAAAGCACGACGGGTAGGGCAACATCGCTCTTGGCTTCCCCACGGGTGCCTTTTTCGCAGTTCGGTCTCGATCGATTCCGACACACCTCTTCTCCCGCATTGCCAGCAGACAACGAACGGGAATCGCCCGAGCTCCCGGCCTCAGGAGTCAACCCCCTTCGAGCCCCGAGCCCCTCTTCACCATTCACACACATCAATCCAGGTCGACGCTGCGGGGTCGAGACAGATTGCAGCTTATCGGCGGATCGGCAGACGCAGAGCGGCATGCGACCAACGCATCACGACAAGAGACACCTCCTCACCCCCTCGGGATTGGTGAGCAAAGGCACGTCCAAGGCCGCTCCCCACGGAAACGCGGCGGCAGGGTGGGTGGGAGGTGAGAGCGGTTGCCCTTCTCCTGTTCTCCGCAGCCAGTGGTTTCTGTGTTTTGTCGGTTGGGTGGAGCAGAGCCCAGTGTGCTGCACCGTGCCGGATCATGAGGGGGGGAGTCTTGGCTCCTGCTCACGCGGCTCGGTTCTCATCCCCCAACGAAAAAAAAGTTAAAGTGACCTGGTCCGTGCCCAAGGGCTCTCCCACGCTAAACCGCATTGGGGGACCCGTCCCTCCCTCGTCTCCTTTTCGAGCCAGCGAGACATGGTTCTTACCCCAGGCCCCCCCCCAGCCTCTCGTCCCAAGTCCCAATCTGCCATCGCCCGTCTCCCCCGAGACAGATTGCGCCGGCTGAAGAAGCACACTTTTGATCGCATCGCTGGCATCCACCTCTTCCACCAACACCAACCAACCGCCCATTGTTGGTGTCGCCGAGCACGTCGTTCCTTCGTCGCCTTGTCCATTTTCTTCTCTTCACCACTAGACAATAAGGATTATTCCGCCCCCCCTTTGAGGACCGACGCGCTCCAGCGACGCCCTTGGCGCCAGAGACAAACGGGCTCCTCGTCGCGCGCAAAGATTTCGCTCCGTCGCGCTCCGCCCTCCCCGATCGAGTCCCATCGACCGCGTCTGCCGCCATCGCCGAACGCGCCGAAACCCTCTCTTTCTCAATACTCGGTTTATTTTTTATCTCTTCATACCTACACACCACCATGTCGTCGCGCATCAGAGACCTGCCAGAGCGCCACAATCCTCTGCTGATTGAGGATGTGCCTTCCCGTAAGACTTCCATTCCCCTCCGCGGTCGCGAGATCACGCTCCGCAACGCAATAGCTGACCTTTTGTCTTTCACAATCTAGACGCCGATCTCGCTGCTCGTCGCCGTCTCGGCCAGACGCAGCTGACGCCGCGCATGATGGCGTCAATTCCCGGCGCCTCCGAGATCGACTCTGCCAGTCTGGGCTGGTTTGACTACGCGCACCTGCGGGCTCCCCTCCCCAAGGGCATCGTCTCGGGCATCTTCAAGTCATCGCCGCCCAGCTACTTTCTCATGCGCCGCAGCCTGGACGGCTTCGTCTCGGCCACGGGCATGTTCAAGGCCACCTTCCCCTACGCGTCGCTGGACGAGGAGGAGGCCGAGCGCAAGTTTGTCAAGTCTCTGCCGGCCACCAGCCACGACGAGACGGCCGGCAATGTCTGGATCCCCCCAGAGGAGGCTCTTGTCCTGGCCGAGGAGTACAAGATTCTCCCGTGGATCCGCGCCCTGCTCGACCCCTCCGAGATCTCCATCACGCCTGTCGTCGACAACAGCCCTCCCAAGAAGATTATCCCACCGCCCAAGTTCTTCTCTGGCGCTCCCGCGCTTGCCGCCGTTGCCCCCGCGCCGTCGCCTGTCGCCACTCGCACGTCGACACGCAGCCGTCGCTCCGTAAGCCCGACCAAATCCACCACGGGAAGCAGACGCTCGGTTGCCAGCCCGAGGAAGCGGAGAGTCGCCTCGTCGCAGTCGTCCATCACCACCGAGACGCACTTGAGCGAGTCCCAATCGCCTACTCTCGTCAACGGAGAGATTCCGTCCCAGACCCAGGTCCCGCTCCTCCCCAGGCCCGTAACGGCCAAGATCGAGGAGGTGGACGATATTGTCAAGATTGAGTCGATCGAGAAGGACACAACTTCTGCTCTCCCGTCTGTTGAGGAAGAGCCCAAGATCAAGGTCCAGGTGGACGAGGACATCAAGATTGGCAAGAATGGCGAGGAGGTGAAGCACACCAAGGTCGAGGTCGACATTCCTCTCCTCGGAGAACTGCCTTCGGCCGAAGACGCGGCCAAGATGGTGGCAGAGGCCAGGGCCATGGTCGAGGCCGCCACCAAGACGATTGTTGACGAGTCGCCTGCTGCTGAAGCTAAGAGCAAGCGCAAGGCTGACGAGATCGCTGTCGACGAGGACGAGAAGAAGGAGGAGGGTGTTGTCGAGCAGCCGCGGGCAAAGAAGGTGAAGACCGAGGCGGAGATCCGCAAGGAGAAGATCCGTAAGAGGGCATACCTCGGACTCACTGCAACATTTGCCGTGGGCGCTGTTGGGTATGTGTATCCAGCTCCGTGTCTGTATCGATGCCTGTGGCTAACCAAGACGTGCAGTGCGCTTCTTCCCGTCATCGGACCCTACGTCATGAACGCGTTTTAACGGCGTCTCATCCTGTGCGGCATCAACGACTGGACGCGGGAGTGTGGCCATGCGATCCACGACGCGCGTCCATCGAAGCATACGGCTGGCTTTGGAGTTGCTGTGGGGGTGTTGGAAAAGGGCGGAGGACGATGCTTTTTCTCGTTTTGGGCCCCCCGAGTGAATACGGTTGCGATTTTTTCTGGTTTCTTGTTTTTATATGCACATACCCCCGCGGCACCTTCTTTTTTTCGCCGCATTCCCCATTTTCTCTCTGGACCGACAGCGGGCGTCCTGCTCGACGTTGGCTCACCCACGGATTTGTTTTTGGAATCTCGGGCGGGTCGGTTGAATGGGATCCCCCGCGTCGCAAGTGTAAGTAGGTTATAACATCTCGAGCGACGTTTGCATCAGACGACACCAAAAGGAGGGACGACGGCCTCGAGCAGCATCGGGGTTTTGGCTTTTCAATCTCGGCGGCCACTCGGCGGCGGCAGGCGGACGGACTCCCTAAGATATTGCCCTTTGTAATGAATGAAATCGACTGAAAAGCAGCCTCTCTTGTGCGATCCGGTTGGACAGTCGTGGTTGGGATTTGATGGCCGACATCAACATCAAGGCGACAAGTTGCGAACGCCAAGCTCGAGCGACGATGCATTGTCAAAGAGCAACCTAAAGACTCAAGAGCGGGACCGGGAACGGGAAGGGCCGTCTCATAATGGGTCGTCTAACAATGGCCTTGGTTTTCCCCACGGGGTATCTCTCGACAAAGAAGCCGGACCGGGCCTGGTTTGGAGCTAACATCGGGCGATCCGGGACCGAGGTGTTCGGCAACATGGAGGTTTGAAGCGGGGGTGGCTAAGGCCGGCAATGGTCGGCTTTGCCGTCCCGGGAGACACCAACCCCCCGAGCACCCCTCTCATCCCTGGGCCATCTCATACCATCATTCCGGTGATATTTGGACGGTACCCTTGAGAAATACCCCTTTACTCCTTCCTTGAGCCTGGATTTCTGTCGTTTGCTTGGGAGAAACACACCCTTTCGTCTCACTGATTAGCGTCACTCACTCACTCTCCAACTCACCACCACATGACATCATGAGGCCCGTCGCGCTCACAGCGAGGACGGCGTTGCGGTCGCAAGGGAAACGGGGATTCTCATCGACCGCGCGCCGGCTTGATACCTACGCCTTCATCGGTCTCGGTCAAATGGTACGCCCCCTTTCCCTCCTCACCTGCCAGGCCGGGCCATCGCTGACTCCCATCAGGGCTACCAAATGGCTCGCAACCTGCAAGCCAAGCTCTCCCCAACAGACACCATCCGCCTCTACGACATCAATCCCGCCGCCGCCGAGCGTCTCGCCACTGAAATGACTACCAAACACACCGGCGGCGCGAAGCCCACCATTGCCACCACTGCCGCCGAAGCCGCCCACGATGCCGTATGCCACCCCCTCCCACTCCCGCTCATTCCCCCCACTAACACCACACAGTCCACAATCCTCACCTGCCTCCCCGAGCCCGCCCACGTCCTAGCCACCTACACCTCGATCCTCGCCTCCCCGCTCCCAGCGCTCCCCACCCCGCGCCTCCTCATCGACCACTCCACCATCGACCCGTCCACCTCGCGGCGTGTCGCCGCCCTCGCCTCGTCCGCCTCGGCCACCTTCCTCGACGCCCCCATGTCGGGCGGCGTCATCGGCGCCACCGCCGGCACCCTCACCTTCATGGTCGGCTGCCCTTCGACCTCGCCGCTCCTCGCCGCGCGCGTGTCCCCCGTCCTCCTCAAGATGGGCGCCCGCGTCCTCCCCTGCGGCCCGCAGGGCGCGGGGCTCGCGGCCAAGCTCGCCAACAACTACCTCCTCGCGGTGCAGAACGTGGCGGTGTGCGAGGCGATGCGGCTGGGAGTGGCGAGCGGGCTGGACGCGGCGGTGCTGGCGGGGGTGATTAACAGCAGCACGGGGCGGTGCTGGGCGAGCGAGGTGAATAACCCGGTGCCGGGGGTGGTGGAGGGGGCGCCGGCGGGGAGGGGGTATGCTGGGGGGTTTGGGATTGGGTTGATGAGGAAGGATTTGGGGCTGGCGAGGGTGGCTGCTAAGGAGGTCGGGGTGGGGTTGGTGCTGGGGGAAAGGGTCGGGGAGGTGTATGAGGAGGCGGAGAGGGAGGAGGGGAGAGGGGACTTTTCGGTTGTTTATAGGTGGTTGGAGGGGAGGGATGGGAAGGGGGAGTAAAGGGTTGAGGAGATGAAGGGGGAATTGTCTTGGTCCAGCAAGCGTGGCGCACCAGGAGCAGAGCGGCTTTTCTTCGAGTATCTCAAGATAGCGAACAAGGAGTGGCGTACAGTCCCGGCCTTATCGCCATTTCTGCTATAGCTCGCTCGGGCGGCTCAAGCCGGTAGCGATTGCGGGGGAGGCAGACGTCCCGCCCACCCCCAACCCAGGAAACCGGACCGGAATTTAAATCCTGCCGTCCTCCCTATTCCCTGTCGAGATTGTGCATGCAAGACATGGGAATTGAGCCTCGTCCAGTCTTGACATGTGTCATCTTACAATCCCCTCCCCAGCAGAAAGAGACAGGCTGTAGTACCCGACCCGAAATGGGATTGTCCCGACTCCCCGGGCTCAAAAAGGTCTGATCGTCCAGAGAGGTCCCCGCCGTCGCGTGGGTGACGGGTGGTGTGACGGCGACCCAACACCCCTCGGGGTGGCGTTACTCGGGTTCGCAACAAGCCCACCACTCACAGCGCCGGGGACCGCGGAGGGGGAGCGGGACGATGTTGCCGGGCACGCGAAAGCCTTTCCTGTTCAAGCGAAACGGCCGGTGTCAAGATGGCCTTGTCGTCGTCTGTTCGCCCTTGGCATGCGTGAGGTTTCTGGTGGTGGTGGTGGGATGGGAGATATATATCAGGGGTGCTGGGGAAGCTTCCCCGCCATCGAGCGATGGGGGTTGCTGTCGTCTACACCTCCTTCGACGATTGATTTTTAAAGTTGAGGCTCTTGAGCCGCTTGATTTTGTCTCGCCTCAGGCTCTTGGTGATATCCCCGGACGGCGTGCACAATGTCGACCAAACTACCCACGGGCGTCGACGAGACGGCCCTTCGTGATTACTACTACTCCTGTACTGAGCTCTCTGCCCGCTGCCCCGTCCAAGCCACCACACTGGGATACATACCCAACGCGGGCGTCAACTACTTCCTCACCATCGGCTTCGGCCTCGCCGGCCTCACAACCCTCACCATCGGAGTCTGGAAAAAGACATGGAGCTTCATGGCCTTCGTCACAGCAGGCTGCATGCTCGAGATGGCCGGTCCGTCCCCCCCCCCCTCTCCCCCTCCCAAACACCACCCCTCACACCCCCCCCCAGGCTACGCGTCCCGCATCCCTCTCGCCTCCAACCCCTGGAACAAACACGCCTTCGAAACCCAAATCTGCGCCATCGTCCTCGCCCCCACCCTCCTCTGCGTCTCCATCTACCTAACCCTCAAGCACTTCTGCCTGGCCCTCGCCCCGTCCCTCTCGCGCGTCCGCCCCCACCTGTACCCCTTCGTCTTCGTCCCGCTCGACGTCTCGTGCCTGCTCGTGCAGGCCATCGGCGGCGCGCTGGCCGCGTCGGCTGGCTACGACAACCTCGCCATGCTCAACCACGGCAACCGCGCCATCATCGCCGGCATCACGCTGCAGGTTGTCGTGCTGCTGCTGTTTGGGGCGGTGGCGGTGGATTACTACGTGCGCGTGCGGCGGCGGATGGGGAGCGGGGGGGATGATGGCGTGGATCCCGAGGCGAGGGCGCTGTGGGGGGAGAGGAGGTTTAGAATGTTTTTGTATGCCGTCACGGGGGCGTACGCGGCGGTTTTGGTGAGGTGTATCTACCGGTGAGTTTGCGGTGCTCGCTCGTCAGGGTGTCAGTGGCTAACGTGGGGGAAAGGATCGCGGAGATGGCTGGGGGGTGGGCAAACCCCATTATGCAGGACGAGGCGTCGTTTATTGCGCTGGAGGGAGTGTGAGTCTTGCTTGGTTTGTTCGTGGCGGCTTGCTGATCTTGATTGCAGGATGATCTTGGTTGCGTGTGTGTTGCTTGCGTGTTTCCCGCCCGGCATTTTGTTTCCCCAGATGGCTGCGCGGATGTCGGCTCGGGGACGGAAAGGGGGGCAGGTGGCCGGGTTGGAGGAGCAAGAGAAAGGGGCGAAGGAGGCTGTCCCGGATTCAAACAGGTCCGAGTAGGACTAAGAGGAGGAAGGGGACGCCAGCAAGAGCATCTTTGAATTTTACGAGCTGGGATTTTCACCCCACCGTAAAGCATGATCACCGGCATACTGGGAGGGCTGGCCTCAGGCTGTATTTGATTTGTTATGTCTCGCCCAGTGAAGTGTGCAATGATTTCCAACATCGTGTTGACGGGAGTTCTTCCCCGGGCCTGGAAGGAACACGAGAGGTCTTAGGTCGGCACATGCCGCTGCAGTTGACTCTTACTATCTCATGCCAGAAACCTCTTATAGCATCGGGCGACAGAGGCATATATGCCTGCTTTTTGATCGACCTGAATGCTGCTGGTCCTGTTCCATTTTGTACCAAAAGGAACAGGCTTCAATCTTTCCCATGTAGGAAGGGGAGGGGAAGTACGAGAAGGGGAAGATTCTTGGATTGGAAGTCTCGGGCGTGTATCTGAGATAGCATGAACAGATAAGAATCGGTGTGTAACTTGACGCAACTTGAAGTGCCCGCCAAATGCCCCACTTTTCTGTCCTCCGGGGGGGGGGGGGGGGGGTTGCTGGATTTGCTGGATATGGAGAAGATGAATCAAGGCGGCAGTTGCGACGGTTAGTAGAGTGGCAGTTGCCAATGCTATGTCTACCTGGAGGCCCCAACCCCGTGCCAAATGACTTTGTACGATGTCCTAGAGTTTAACGGGAACGTCTCGCAGAGATCGAACCGAGTCTTGTACGTGCTCAACATGCTGGTTTGTTTCTCTAGACGGGTAACCAAGTCCCTATGCAATGCCTGTCGTATCTATGCCAGCCCTCCCATGAGGCCAGCGTTTTCTCTATTCTCATCTTCTGACTCCTCGTCCTCTTCTTCAGACTCTTCTTCTTCTTCGCTTTCCTCCTCTTCTTCCTCTTCTTCCTCCTCTTCCTCCTCCTCCTCATCTTCTTCCTCCTCGCTCTCTTCCTCACCCCCATCGTCTTCCGCCAGCCAATCGTCCAGCGTCTTCCCCCCCACAGCCTCCCCCATGCTCCCAGACATCTTGCTGACAGGCGCCGCTCTCACTGCGGCATCCAGGCTTTCCGCCGCGGGAACGACCCTCTTGCCCGACGTCGACGACGGCAGTGCCTCTGTCTCCCTGAGGCGTGGATCTGGTTCCTGACCAGGCTGTACCCACGCCGGAAGGTCGTGATACCCGTTCAAGCCGTGGATGCTACCCCCGCCAGCGAGAACCAATGCCGCCGAACCAAGCGTGTACCCCTTTCTCGTTTCTGACGGGCTGGGCGCCTGGGGTGCTGGTTTCGGTGCAAGAAGCATCAACGTTGCGAGCTGAGGCACGCCCAGCAGGGCCTTGTACAGCCGCGTGCGGTCTCGGAGGTCGTACGAGGTATCATAGCGTGCCAGGAGCAAAACGTAGCTCCAGAGCTTAGCGATTGGGTGATCATCATCCTCCAGGAGTTTGGTGGCCGGCCCAGGCTCGCCATCTGGCTCGCCCTGTGATGCCTCCAGTTGGCGGTTGAGATGGTGGAGATACACTTTGGCGCCGAGGAGCACAATCTGGCGCTTGGCGACCTCGGACTCGGAGGCAAAGTCCTTGAGCAGGATTCGAAGCACGTCGGCAGCAATGTTATCCTCGCCGTTGAGCGCCGAGAACTCGCCAACCAGCCAGATGATGGTTGCGCGTGCTTGAGGGTCCGTGGCGGAATCGAGGTTCTTTGCGAGGCGGACGACAGTTGCAACATGTGCCGTCGGGTCCTGTTGGATGAGGTGCCGTATTACAGTCAGACTCTCCGCTGCCAGTGTCCCATCGACACTGGTGATCTGGCCCAGCAGGAGCCGCAAGCAACGCGGTGCAGTTGCGGCGTCTGTTTGCGCGCATCGGCCGATGGCTCTGACCGCCTCTCGGACAAGAGCCTTGTCGGACCCGCGACTGAAGTGCTCCAGTTCGTTGAGGATGAGACTCTTTACGTGGGGTGGGGCGTGGGGGAATATGAGAGTGAGAATCTCGAGCTTGAGTTCCCACACAGGCTTTGCATCAGTCCCCCGGACGAGAAAATGGGTGGCGTATTTGACAAACTCGGCGGGATGAGCGAGGCAAATGGAGACAATATTGAAGAGTGCAATCTGCTCTATGTCCTGAGCACCGCGAAGTAGGGCCACAAGGGGTCCGATAGCGATCCGGACATGCGCCGGTGTTCCAATGGTAGAGTAGCACCGTGCTACGGCCACCACAACAGCCGAGTTCCGAGACTGGAGTAGGGGTTTGATGGCGCTGAGGAGGGATTCCAAGTCGGGGTCGAGAACAGTGACTTCTTCCAAGTCGACACTGGCATCTGCCGCGGCATCGCCGTAAAAGTCTTGGAGATCTGCCGACTTTCCGTTCTTCTTGACTGTTTTTGTCCTCCTCGGGAAGCATTTTCTGGCATACACCGTCATCAAGCGAAGCGTGGCCAGCTGACTCCATTCGTCCATATCGACCACCATCTTGACGAGACTCCGGTAGTGCTTGTGGATGAGGTCTATCCTCTCGGGGCATATCTCGAGAAAGGCTGTTACAGCTGCACCAGCCACATAGTACTGGCGGTCTCCTAGTAGCGTCGAGAGGTATTCGATGAGCTGCGGCAGCTGCGACGGCTCGAGTCGGTAGCACTTGGGGATGGCGAGGGCAGCGGCGCGGCGCACATAGGCGCTCATGTCACCGGCCCCCTTTTTGATAGCGAGCGAGACGATCTGGCTGATGACTGGTACGCGTATCCCCGACATGGTCTTGAGGGCGAGGGCGCGGACCTGGGGGTTGGTATCGGACAGCGACCTTTGGATCGTGTTGATGGACAGCAGGGCCAGGTCGGGTTCTTGTTCGGCATGGTGGATGAGGTAGATGTAGACGAGCTTCTTGATCTCGAGGTTCGGCGAGGCGACATTCTTGACGATTGACGAGAACAGAGGCAGTGTCTTTTGCGACCGGTACATCATCTGGCATCCGGGTCAGCCATCGCCCAAGGGACCGGACGAGGAGAGGTAGCGCACCATGATGACGCGCCGCAGCCCGTCCAAGACCTCGCGCTCATTGCGACTGTCGAGGAGTTTCTTGACTGAGGCTCTGTCGAGGGGTTTCGTCGCGCTGCGTGAGTTTCGAGCTGCCGATGCGGCATCGAGCGTGAGCTCTCGAGCTGTCAGGTCGAGCCCAGGGTCAGCGGGGGTCTGGCAATGGTTGTCGACAGGGAAAAAAAGACCTACCGCTCTCGAGGAGGCTCGAAATCCTCGCTATTGACTCCATGGCTAAGGGCAGAGGCGGTCCCGACCGAGACAGAGCTAAGGCGCTGTCGGGGAGCTCTTCCAGAGACCGTCCGGGCTGGCGACAGTTGATCGAGTGACGTGATTAGGTACGACACTGACCTCTGTGGTGGGGTCGGCCCCAAGGTCCAGAAGCCCGCCAGCCGAGCCAGCTTCAAAATGCATGGACACGGGATACCGTACATACATATGCAGCTAAACCCCTGCAGCTACCCTAGCTGCGCTTCAGTAAGCGAGTTTTGGCTCCTCATCTACCGACAGGCAACACAACTGTCAACTGCGACCAACACGATCACACGGGCCGGTCCGCATCAACGGGGAATCACGACGGGTCTACGACTCCACGGAGGGGCCTGTCCCTCCCGAGCTTCCACCTAACTCAAGCCAAGCTCCAGAGTCCAGACCAGCAATTTACACCCACCACACATGCAAGCAATATTCAACCATGGACTTTGTGTTCCAGACGTCTGCCCATCGGTACGACCTCGGATGAACCCTCAACCAGTCTACAGCAGTTGAACCACCACCACCACCATGATCCCCCGGCCCGTCATGATTTCCCCGGCCGCGCCCGCCGACGTGGTCAACCGCTTCCTCCACCACTGCACCTACCCCAGCACCCTCATCGTCGGCGCCACCCGCAACGACTTCCTCTCCATCGTCGCCCAACACATCATCGACGAGAAGGACCACGCCCTCCTAAAGAAACAACGAGAACAACAACGCCGACAACAAGAGGAGGAGGAGTTGAACGACCCCTTCCTCCCCCCACCATCGGCCCAGCCCCGATCATCACCGCCCCCGCCCCCGCCACCGCCACCGGTTGACCCAACACGGTCACCCTCCCCCGGCCCCGACGCCGCCGCCAACCTCACCGTCGCCTCCCTCCTGGCAAGGGGCGCCGGACGGCACATCCGCATCATGTTTGCGCATACCCCGTCGCACCTGCGCGCCCTCCTCGCCGTCTTCTCCCTCGCCGACTCGCGTGTCCCCGCCCCTCCCGCAGCAGTAGCAGCAGCGCACAGCAGTGCCCCGCCGCCGACGCCCACGTTGCTGATCTACGGCCTCCTCGCATCGCACCGCGGCACGAGCGAGTGGAACGTGCAGGGCCTGAGCACCACGGCCGCCTTGATCGACGAGGCCGCCATGCGCGAGGGGATGCGGGCGGTGGTGGTCGAGCCGGCGGCCTACGGGGAGGGCGGGGAGATGGACTCGCTGCTGGAGGAGCAGGTGCCTGTCATGTGCGAGATTGATAGGAGGGAGCTGGCGTTGCTGGATGGCGGGAGGTGGGCGAGGATGACGGCCAAGTTGGAGAAGGCTTTGGACTACTGGTTTGACTTTCGGGAGGTGCCGTGGGTCGAGAACGTGTAAGAGTCTGTCGAATTTGCAGTGTCACGATCGAGTGATCTGTGCCCTGTGATTTATACACATAGCTTGGTAGCCAACGCCCAAAGTAAACGCCCCCCAACGCCTTCCCGTGGTATTCCTGTCCCTTTCCTGTCCATTGTTTCCGATCCAGCCCAAGCAAACACCCCAACATCATGACGGCATTAGACAAATCCAAAACTCGCAACCAGCACCTGGAGTAGTCCCCACTCTCAGATGGCCTGCTCCATCTCGGTGATGTAGAGCTTAATGTGCGACTCCATCTTGAGGTACTCGTCGTATGCCGCGTGCACCTCGTTCTCAATGTTCTCCTTGAGATCCAGCATCTGCGCTCCCGGTTAGTAACGACTCGCCCACTCCATGCGGATGACCTCACCTTCTTCTCCGTCTGCTCGATGCGCACCCGCCGCCGCTCCATGTCCTTGCCCTTCTCGGACCGCTCCTCAGTCAGCTTCTTGTGCACCGCCCGCAGCTCCTCCATCGACTCCTTGGCGCGCTGGGCCTTTTCCGCGCTCTGGGTGCGCAGCGCCTCGGTGCGGTCGGCCCACTTCTGCAGCTGGCGCTGCAGCAGCGCCTCGGTGCGCTCGACCTCGCGGACGTTGGCGCCGCGCTCCGTGAGGGCGTCGCGCTGGCGGGCGTTCTTGGCGGCCTCGTCCTCCTCCTTGGCCAGCTCGACGGCGATCTCGTCGAGCAGCTTGATGCACGACGCCACGTCGGTCGACACGACGGCGAACGAGTCGCTCGACGTCTGCAGCGCGCGCGCGCGCCGGTCGAGCGCGTCAATGTGCGCCTTGTCGCCCGCCAGCGTGTTGCTCAGCTCGGCCAGGCTTGCCTGCAGCGCCGACGGGCTCTGCGTCACGTACGGCCGCAGCTTGGCGCTCTCGTGCCGCAGCGCCAGCTTGGTCGCCGTCTTGTCCTCGAGCTCGGCCGCCAGCACGCCCTTGCGCGCCTTGGCCTCGTCGAGCCGCGCCGCCACGCGCTCCTGGTTGCGCCGCAGCTCCAGCAGCCGCTTCTTGAGCTCCTCGTTGCGCTTCGTCTTCTCGGCCACGCGCGCCTCCATCTGCCGCCGCCGCGCGTGCATCTCGTCCAGCTGCGCGTCCATGCCCTGGTTCTCGGCGTGGAGCTGCTCGATCCGCTGCTTGGTCGCGTCGGCCCGGTTGCAGTGCTCGCCGATGACGCCCATCTGGCTCTCGCGGAACCGCACAAAGTTGATGACGTACGAGAAGATCTTGACGAGCCGCCCGTGCGTGGGCCGGTACAGGTCGGCTATCGAAAAGTCGAAGACGCCGCAGTCGTACATGAGCCGCCGCAGCGACGCGAAGAAGCCCATCAGGTTGCGCGTGTCGGGCGGCATCAGCGCGTCGCAAAGATCCGGGCCGCACACGTCCTCCGAGGCGGCGCGCATGGCCGGGTCCACCGTCGTCCGCGTCTTGTCCATGAGCAGCTCGCCGAACCACTCATATATCATGTGCACCTGGATCAGGTTCGGCTTTTGCAGGTCGGCTATCGTGAAGGTGATGCCCAGGTCGTTGATGCAGCCCACGATCTCGTGGTCGGGGAGCCGCATGTTGGCGTAGGCGGCTTCTTCCTCCTTCTTGCGCGTCGTCCGCTGGTTCTGCGCCGGCGGCAGGATCGACATGCGCGGGTTGTAGGCCATGATGACCTGATGGGGGTGTTTTTGCGTGTTCGGTCTCGGTTCCTTCGTCGTGGGTATCACGCGTTGGTCAGTGGTGGGCGTGTGGTGTCCGGATGTGATGTTGCGGAGGTTGTCGATGTCTGGTGTGGTGGGTGACGTTTTTCTTGGTGTTGACGAAACAAGGTGGGGTGGTTGCTGCGGAAACTCGAGCCACGAACCGGCCCCGATTGATGCATAGCCCGTCCCGTTACAACAACTTCAACCCTCAGACTGAACCCAGTGGTATAGTGGCAATCGGATTCACAAACAGGAAAATATCACACTCAAACTCAAATTCAAGGGCCATCATCGTTGGAAAAATGCGAACAAAAGGGGATAGTCTCTTGACCACCGGCTTCATGGACGTAAACAATGCTATAACAAGGGTTAGGGTTATACACAGACATACCGTCACATACGATCTCCTGGCATTTACGGGCTGGCTTGCTTTTTGCAGTCTGTCATCTCATGTCCGATCTGGGATTTCGATTCAGTCATCCACAAGAAGAGTCCGTATCAAGTCCGCCCGCAAATGGACAGGCATACAGCAACTTCACCGGGCATAAAAGGAACCATCCTGCTGGTCCGGTCAGCTTACCACCCGCCGAGCGAACGCGTCTTGCCATTAATGGCTTCATGCAAAGCCCGCGAGGCGTACCGAAGCGAAAGGGCTCCCCGAGGAGCCGACATCGAAGTGCATACGCTGGGAGATGCCAAAACGCACCCAGTCCGGAGGCACGGTGTCGGCAAGGCAAGTAGTGGCTAAACGCAGGTTCTTCCTCCCGGACGACACCAATACTGATATCACGGGCACCATCCCAAAAACCGATACAGACCCGAATGCAAACATCGCGGATTCTGGGTATTGTACTGGAGTCCGAACCCAAGTACATGTCGGTCGGCATCCGGATTGTCCGGGACCCACTCTGTCCGGGACCGACGGGCCCCGGACGCCGGTGGTCTCCGGCGAGCTCCGGAACCTCGAGAATGGAAAATCCAGATCTCGAAACGGAAGAGTTTGACGGTGTCTGCTCGCATGAATGCTTGGCGTTTCTATTCCGGCAAACAAGTCCAGAGGGCGTCCAAGCATGATTCCCACGGCCCGGTTACCTAGTCCCTTCGCGCAGGTTCCTGCCCGGTTGTCTTGGCCTCCAAGCCGTCCGAGGTCCCTTGCGTCGAACCGGCGCCATGGAATGTGTGCCTCGACACTCATCCCAGCCACATCTCGAACAAGAAGCACTGGCCTTCCGCCGACAGTCGTCCGCCGAGACCTCTACCAAAATGGAAACGGGCGCGTCGCACGGCGTATGGCCGATGGCATCAGACTTGCACAGGCCAAGCAGCCAGCCTGTGGGAAATGTCGACTCGTAGGGGTCTGGCCTTGCACAAAATCTCCCGTCGCTCCCTCTTCCATGTCCCACCGACGGCGCCAATTTGCCCGGTACGACGAGCCCGAGTTCTCCAGGGAAATTCCATCCCAATTTCTGATCCCCATCGGTTGAACGGCTGATATTCACCCGCCGCTTTTCCAGGGCAATGCGCCCTTTTCTCCTGCCAAGGGGAGCCATGTCGCTTCCGGGTGGTTCGCCGAGGCGGCATATCGCGGGGTGTCGAATCACTGGGCGTTCGAGGGGCCTCGAGGGTTCGACTTGAAACGAGGGCGTTGACATGTCAGCCACCGCTCGCGATTCCGCAAGTCACCCATCGCCGAAATTCGATGCCCATGAGCATGCCGCTGCCAAAGCTCACGGAGCTGCGGTCTCGGCGCCGCGATTGGTCCCCGCACTCGATCCCATTCTGCTGAGTTGGGACAAAAACCCCGATCGGCCCTCGAGTCAGCGCGACCAATGAACCGGTTGGGGAGACAAGATTCGAAGAGAGCCCCCATCCGACTCCCCAATCAAGGGCGCGAGTGCGGTTCCTCGACCATCCCGTGGCTTTTCCCGCATGTGAAACGACTCCTCAGCTTTCGGTGATTATCTCCGAGCTGTGTGTCGTTGCGGGGAAGCTGTCGTGGAAGCCCCCTCTGGAGTCTGGCCATACTTACTCTGGGTCAGTGGGCATCTGCCGTGGGAGATCCGCGGCCTGGTCCTGGCCCCAGCAGAGTTCACAGCATATGGAGTGATCATGTCGTGAGAGTGTTTCGCCAATCTGCGATGTGGTGCTGAGGCGTGCAAACGGCTTTCCGCGCATCCAACACGTGTCAGGCCGATAGACCTTGGGAAGCCCGGCGCCTTATCATGCAGTGTCGTCTCCAAACGGGGGCAGGGAGGCGCGGCTCGTCCCTTGTGTGGACACTGGGCGATGCAGTTCTCTGCGCGGCTTCGGAGCCGAGAGCGCAGGCCACATCCCGGGGCCAACGTCGGTGGCCGGTGTCGTCGAGGTGAGGGGCTTCGGGGCGTCTCGCGCTGAGACAGCGCCCTGCGGAACAATCGCCTCTCCGGAGAGAATGCGGGAAATTCCTTCGGCCTCCTCTTCATGGCCCTCGGCGGCGGGATTGTTGGACAATTGGTGAGGTGATGTTTCGTTCGCTTCTGCGCCTCCCTCGTCATCCTGGCCAGGTTATGCGCCCCAGCAAACAGCCCGCTATGACATAATCGATGCATCCTCAGTGGTGGTTCAGGGCCGCCAGGGTTGGGAGCTCGAGGTGCTCCAGCACGGTAGCATCCCCGCCAACGTGACGTCGCTGGCTTCGTCGGCCGTCGCTGGTTGCGACGCTGCGGGCCAGGACACCGCTCCGTTGTGAGTCGTGACGAAAAGCCAACACCAGCCGCAGCCTGGCGAAGAAGACGATCCAATTCGAGCCAATGTATCGAGGATTATCCGAAGGGTGAGCGAAATCGCAGCGGCGACTTATTGAGGCGCTCGAGGCCCTGACGGATACGAGCCACCTTGCTTGCATTCCCATGGATCCCGCCATGCGTTTGTTGGCTAAACTCGCATGTGCCTGGACGCCCCACAGCCAACAGCCAACAATACGCCGTCAGAGATGGTGCTTTGGTGGGCGATGGGCTGACTGAAGCGGGTGCCTGGGGGTCTCTTCTGATCCGATCCATGGTCAAGATTCAGCGTCGGTGGGTTTCGTCAAGCTTGTGCGGTTTAGTCGACCTGGAAGGGAAACTGTGGTGATGTGATCTGAATCGTCGACACAAGGCTGAACTTGGTACGAACTAAATCGGAGCGTAACGTCGTTGATGGCGTGGCGAGGGGACCGAGGGGGCAAACGGTGCCAAGATAGCGCCAGGGACGGGCCAGGGGGGTGATTTCTTGCAGCCACGATAAACGACGGCATCGAGAGCATGCACCAATCGATAGTGGCATGCCTCTCTTTTTCGCCTAATTCCCGCAGCCAGCATTGCCAGATCCTTGCCCCCAGGCAAACGACCAGCCGCATCAGCGATGCAGGGAACCGCGGCAAACCGCCGGCGGTGCACTCTCGCGTGTTGAAGCTGAGTAGGTGTTAGAGGGAGCGTAGGAGGAGCTACATGAGCTGAGAGAGATCAGTTGACTTTCTCTTGTAATTGTATCATCTCGTACTGTCCTGTGAGCTTCTTTCTCGCGGGACATGGGTTATTGCGGCAATTCCGCGCCGTTGTGTCGGGAACCAATGCCAGATGGCGACATGTCTCCTTCATTTTGAGACTGGCATCAACCCAGTCCCACGTGTGCTCGAACTCGAGGGCCGATGGGCCTCGGGCAGTCGGGGAGGCGGGCGGCTTGCACCCGAGTTGCCCCCAGAGTTGGTCGGCACCATGAGGTTGGCCCAAGAAGCAAATGATCATCACTCGCGTGACGGAGGCGGCCAAGGGCTCCCATGGATGCACCACCCACCCGACGTTCTGGGTGGAGTGGGAGCCTGCCCGACTCGTGGAGGTTCGCGTGGAGGATGTCAGGATCGCAAGTTGCGAGTGTGGGCGAGGAAAATTCCACCGCGAGCCGTGACACAAGAAGCTCAAAAGGTGCCAGGGACCCGATTCCATGCAGGGCTGGGGTCTGCGGGAAGAGACAACGTCCGTGCTGGCAGCCGGCCACCGCCCGTGGCAAATGGTGGAGCCAAGGAGCAGTTCAGGGTCGCAGGCTCGACAGGGTCAGAGCTTTGCCCTGCACCAAGCAGCTGGAAGTCACCCCTCCACATCTGCTTTTTCCTTCAACCGTCTGCAAGTACCTCTTCCAGCTACATAGCACCTACATACCTAAAGGTCCACCGTCAGCCATCCCGCCATGCATTACTGCGTACTGCTCTGCCAGCTCTGCATCCCAGCATCCCTCCCATACATGAGTCCGTCTCTAGCTTTCCATCTCGCGAGGGACAAGGGACAAGACGCAAGGACAGGGACAAGGGAGGGGCCCTCGGGTACCTTGCCTTGGTCCCCATCCCCATCCCCACACCACACCACGGGCAGCCCTGACCACACCTCCCTGGCATCCTGCCCGGCCCCCCCCCGGCCCACAGAGTCTGGACACTCCCACTCCCTTGCAACCCCACCGACCGCACCGCACAATTGTCGACTGCCGGTAGGGTAGCGTTGGCGACGGCGAACCAGATACCAGATGCAACCAGAGAGAGAGGGTTGACGCACTGCATTGTCGCCCAGCCCGAGCCGGGCCTGTCAAATACATACGTAGCGTCTCCCCGGGACCACAGGTCTTCCGGAGCCTCCCTCTTCCACAGGTCCCTCCCTCACAAGCCTCGACATCTCAAACACCCATTCTCCCATCCCCCCCCCCGCCAGGGAGCCGGCCCGTCGATCGCCCACTTCCTGCTCGCATTCCGCTACACCAGAAAAAAAAACTCCCCTCGCGTCTCGAGGCACCTCTGCCCACATTCCAACAACCGCAACTTGTCCGGCAGTGACCGCAGCAGCAGCACCACCACCACCACCAGGCGCATCACTTTGGCCGCATCAGCACCAGCACCAGCACCAGCACAGCACAGCACAGCACCAGCAACCAGACAGCATCAGTGAAAATAGCTCTGCCGTCACACAGCACCCCGCGAGCCAGCACATTCGAGCGCACCGCGCACAGCCCCCGCCACGGTCAATTTTCCTCCCGGCCGTTATTCCCATACCATACATGCACCAAGCAGACCTTGCAGCTCGTACCCCATAGCCTTGGTCCCGAATATCTTTTGTCTACCACAGTACCTACATAGCATGTGGTAAAGACACCCAACGACGCCCCCCGACCCCGGCATATCTGCGACACACAAGCTTCCAGCCACCGTCTCGCCAGAACCCCCTTCTTCTTCCTGCGAGCAGCACAGCCATGATGAGTCTACAACACGAGCTTATACGACCCAGTTACACCAACTCGACAGCTTGTGCGCCGCCAAGCCGTCACGTATAATCCAGACTTCGCCGCAACTGACCCGGGACGCCCCCTTGTTCTAGCCAATATGCCCCTGTGGCCCTTCCGCCGCAAGAGCCGCAGGAAAGCGGCGCGCGCCAGCACCACCGACCTCGACATGGCACGAGGCCGCGCCATGGAGCACACTCTCCCTCCTCGAAGACAAACAACCCACGACATCATCATGGCGGACGCCCCTTCCGATCCCCCACCGGCCGCCCAAAAGCAGCGTCCAGAGGCAAACAAGCTGCAGCGAAGACAGCGCGCCTACAGCTTCTCCCCCGGCCGGAACGACGCCATCACGCCGGGCCGGAGGTCGAGCGTGAGGGCTAACCAGAGCACCAGAAACAACGGCACGGCGACCAACGAGATGGGCACCGGCGTGCTGGGAGGAGCTGTCCAACGTGCACCGACGCTGCACAACAAACGCGATGGGGATCACCTGCCCCGCAAGAAGTCGAGCAAGAAGCGTCGAAAGGATGACCAGCAACGAGAGGCCGAAATCAAAGCCATGTCCAACTTTATGCCTCTGCGCCCCGCCACCGACGACTGGACGGGTGCTCGCCCCTTGAGGAAACACAGCAGGAGGACGGGGACGGGCTTCGGCTATGGCTTCATGGGCTCGTCGAGGCAGGAGTGGGACAGGTACAATCGATCATCCGACATATCGGTGGCCGAGTCGGTGCACTCGACCTTCTCCTCGGATTCCGAACACATTTCTTTCAAGGTGTCGGTCCTCGAGAAGCTCGCGCCAAGACCTACTCTTCACTATGCGACATACTCGAAGCTGACGGCAGACGAAGACAGCGGGAGGCTGGCCCGAACCCCATCCCGCCAACAAAGGAAGCTGTCTGCGCCAATACCAGAAGCCACTCTCAAGGCACACAAACGAATACATGACCTCGCCGACGATCTTAGCGCCAGTGATTTACGGGAACTCATGGAGAGGGACAAGCGACGGCGCGAGCGAAGACGCCAGAGAGACCAGGAAAAGCTCGAGGCAAAACTGGCCCGTCGAGCCGAAAAGCAAAAGGAGGCTGCCGCCCAGGCGGAGAAGGAGGGCAGAGACTCTCCGCCAAACCTAGAGAGGGGCGTTTTCGGCCGCGAAGTGGTGGGACTTGGCCTCGACTCGACCTCTGCTGTCGTCACCTCGTCGAGGCGGAGGCAAAAGGGCAAGGAACGAATGGAACCCGACGACACAGCGACGACACATGACGCTCGGCCCGACCCCTTGACGGAATTCCACCGCACGAACAGCATCCCCCTTCAAAGCCCCAAGCTTGTCGATACGCACACCGAGTCCAAGGAGGCGGTCGCGCCAGTCTTGTCCAGCCCAAGGTCAAAGAGCTCATTCTTGCGCCTAAAGCTGCCGAGATCCATGTCTCCCAATGATTCTGACCTCAAGACCGAGCATTCGGAGCCGCCAGAAAGCAGCAACCCCAAGGGGTCGCTCTCCTGGGCCACGTTCTTCAGGTGGGGAAACAAGGCCAAACGAAAGTCGGCGGCCCCGTCCTCCTTTTCGAATGCGTCAAGGGATTCCATGCCACCAGCCCAACAGGCACCGCCGACTGCGCCAATCAACATCATCCCGCGAAAGGTTAGTACTGGGGTGCCAAAACGCACCAGGTCGCGCTTCCGGGAAGACCTCCCGGAGCTCGCAGCGCACAAGGCACAACCCCACGATCGAGAGTTCATCCCCCCTACGATTGCAGAATCATCACCCGACCCAGGTGCCGTCACCGAGCAGATTGCCTTTGCTCCCCCGGTACACCAAGGCGACAGAAACGACACGCCTACCTCGGACCAACGTCGGCAAACACCCTCCATCTTCGGCCACCCAGACGAGCCGAGCGCTTCCCCGGAGCTCCACAGCCTTTCTCTTGCATCGATCGACTCGGAGGCTTCGTGGCTTTCCGGCCGTATGTCGAAGAAGAGGCACCCTTCCAGCAACTTGCGATCGCCGTACGGGCCCCGACCTCGCGGTGCGTCAGAATCTGAGGCGGAGGCCCCTCAAGAACTGAACACCCCGACCGAGGATGCGTCCATCACCGAAGACGAATACTTGGCCCGCTTCGCCCATTCCACACCAGACCGGCAGGGCGGGAATCGAAAATCCACCGGCGACCCCCGGCCCTCCAGCGATGGAGAGGCTCTTGAAGAAACCCACTGGGGTACCGTCAAAGGGCACCAGCCCAAGGTTGTCCACGCCCACGGGGCCGGTCGTGTGAAGAGCCGCGAGGGGCTTCTCAAGTCCTTTGGCGAGGAAGGCGAGGTCGACGCCGTCCCGCCGGTGCCCAGTGAGTCTGAGGCCGCAGAAGGCCAAGGACTTCAGCGGGCTACGAGCGTCAACCTCGGCAAAGGCCACGCCCGAAAGATCAGCGCTGGCAGCGCACGCCTCCTCTCCATCACGCCGCGCTCCTCTGTGGACACCAAGCGACTCAGTCTGTCGCCCAAGCCGAAGATTGACGAGGCCTGATTTGAGAGCGGTAGGGAGATGCAGTGACTGACGGACACAGGCCAATTCAAGAGACACTATCCACTCGTTTGACTATTTCCTTGCGACTCACCACCAGCCAGCCGACGGCACTTTCCTTGCTTCGACACCGACCACAATTCGCTCTTTATCTTTCCTCTGTCCGAACATAAACCGAAACCAACAACAAATCCAGTGTCTCTTGGATTGGTCCCCCCGTCTACATCTCCCGAGGCCCTAACGAGGCTCATCTTTCCAGCGTCGACCCGACTCAGCGGACAACACGTTTCGCACATCTAAAAAGATGTAAACCCAATTCTCTTCGATTTTGTGTGGCGGGGCACCACACCTGTACTTAATTCACACTGCGATGTTTTCTCACTTTACTTTTATTACTATGATTCCCCCGGGACCGGTGACGTCATCGGCCTCGACTTGATATTCGGAAGAAGGACAGGAGTTTGGTATGGACAAGATCCAGGGCGGTGGCATTCTTATCCTTGCATTCATTGGTGGCGGCAGGGTTAGACTGGGCTGGTTGGCGGGATGGATGGGATGGGATACCACGTACAGCACAGCGAAGCCTGTTATTTTGGGATTTTCCTCAGCATGGGCGGGAAACACGGGTGCTGAGGTGTAATATGCTGGGAACATGTACAGTACTGGTGATTCAGGAGGCAGATACCCGCGAACAGTGTTGTCTATTGCTTTACTACTCTCAGCGTTACGTGACTTGTGTGCGTTTGTTTCCCCTGATACCCAGACTTGCCCAACGAAGGTGGTCCTTGTTCATCAATATCATTAATCTCTAATTTACTTCTACCCACGTCTTCAGTCTCGCGACCTCACCCAGGTAACTCCATCGGCCTCGCCCCTCTCCCCCCTATCGACCCCGCCAACTCGACCCTCGCCGGCACCCCCGTCAGCTCAATCGGCCCGTAGTACTCGTTCAAATGCCCGCCGCCGGGCTTGTACACATACGGAGACGGCGCCGCCCCACCGCCCCACTTCCACAGGCCCCTTCCTCCGTCGTCACCACCCGGCATGGGCTGGTAGCTGGTCCCGTCGAGCTCCGACGTCATCACGCGCCGCCGCTTCTTCCACCACACAAACGCCGCGCCGAGGATGGCGCCGAGCACGAGGATCGTCGCGCCGACCGAGATGCCGATGATGGCGGCGGTGGAGAGGCCCCCCGATGGGGAAGAGTTGGAAGGGACGCCCGAGCCCGAGGGCGAGGTGTTCGACTGGTCGTCGTCGTCGTCGTCGTCGTCGCTTTGCCCTCCCCCGCCCCCGCCGCCGGACGTCGCAGCGGCGCCCGACCCCGACCCCGAGCGGGTAGTCCTGGAAGAAGAACTCGACGACGTCGACCCGAACCCCGGCGGCCGGTCCTCAGCGCGCCACGCGATCTGAATCATGGGCGCAAAGATATTCAGGCTCGACACGCCCGCCGCGACGTTGGGAATCGTCGCGAAATCGAACCCCTCGGACCGTCCCCCGCGGCACGTCACGGTGCTGATCGTCGTGGTGCGCGCAATGGCGATGCACGTCTGCCCGTTCTGGTTGTGGCAGTTGAACCCGGGCGGGCAGCACCCGACGGCGGTCTCGCCGGCGGCCTGCACGAACTGCAGCTTCCACCCGGGCTCGCGGTCCGAGTCGGCCACGGCGCTGCAGCGGGACACGTAGCCCGACGGGCAGGCGATGCCGGGCGAGTAGAAGCCCCAGCCCTGGAGGGTGGGCTTGGGGGCGAGCGCGCCAGGGGTGGTTGGCGGCCAGCAGGTGGTTCCGTCCTGCGCGCCCGACGAGACGCAGGTTTGGCCGTAGAAGACGACGTTGCAGGTGCTGCAGATGCCGACGCCGACGGAGCACTGCGGGGGCGGGGTGAAGGTCGTGGTGAGCGGGCCGAGGATGACGCGGGATTGGGAGATGAGGGCGCTCATGGTGGGTGGTGGTGGTGGCGGCCGGCCCCGGGGGGTGGCGCCGGGTTTTTCTGGGGGGGTCGGCACAGGGCCGGGTGAAGAGATCCTGGTCCGGGTTGGTGGTCCGGGGTGGTTGTCGTCGTCGTCGCCGTCGTCCTGCCTTCGGCCGTCGTCGCCCCGTGTATTAGCGATGAGACGTTCCGAGGGTGGGATTTAGACGCTGTGTAACGAAGAAGGAGGAAAAAGAGAAACCCAGCAGTTCGGACCGCTCCCGGATGTTTGGGGGGATTCTTTTAGTTTTGCTCGTTTAGGTCCCCAGACCAGAGTTGTCCCGGGTGCCAAGGGGCAAGGGGGTCGTTTTTGACCGGCTCAGGGGCTAGCTTCCGCAGATCCATCGTTCCATGCCGCTAGAGGAATCCTTCCCGTGGAGTTTGGGCCCTATAAGGCCTAGCCCTGAAAGGATAGGTTCAACGGGCCTCAATCGCGAGATTCAGCGCGTCTGTGCAGCCACACTTCTGAGTCTTCGTTGCATCGTGATGGAGTCTCTCTGGTGTTGTGATTTGACAGCCGAGGCGCCGTGCGGCTGTTGGGTGCGGAGGACGACAACGAGTAAGACATTTCCACGCGGCTGGCGGCAATCTGAACTGTGGCAGTGGCCAGGTCTGTTCAGAAGAGCTGAACGGCGTGTTTCGAGGCTTGTCCCCTTCCGACGATGTCGTCCTGCAGCTACTACTCGGAGTGCCGCGTGCGTGATCGGTAACCGGCGTCCGTGTGAAACCCGCCTCTTGTGTGGCAGTTGCAACACACTCTCTTCACCGTTCATTTCTCACTGTGAACTGAAGCCCTCAGTATGTGAGACTTCAAGCATGGCTGAAGATGGTTGAGCTCTTGGTGCTCCTCAAGCAACTCGATAGGCTCTCATTCCGGCTACAACTCCGTATAACTGCCTCAATCAACACAGCGGCGCAGACATAGCATCGGGAGGCCTCTTCACCCCAACTTTAACCAGATTAGAACCTACGTCACCGTCAGTACCTCAACCTCCAACCCGCCCACCGTCAACACACCACCAGCCGCCCAGGCCATCAACTCCTCTCCACAACCCTCCAAACCTCCCCCGTCCCAGCCTTAATCTCATCCTCAACCGTCGCCAAATACCCCAAATACGTCGCCACCTCCGCCGGCACCTCCACCCCCCCTCCCCCAACCCTCACCGTCCTATTCCACTCCCCCTCCCCCTCGCAAACCCACCTCTCCACCACCACCTCCTCCCCAGCCCTCACAACCGCCTGACAGTACTGTCCCAACCTAACCAGCATCCCCCTCTTCCCCCCCCCCTCCCCCTCCATCTCCATCACCACGCACATCGGCCCCTCCTCCGGCTGAACGCCCCTGACCTCCTCTGACACCCACACCTCTTCGTACGCCGCCACCTCCCCCGTCGCGGGGTTCACCATCCTCCCCGTCTCCAGCACCGACCCGTCCGGCTGCGGGTGGTTGTCCCCTTCATCGGCAACGCCGTTGACGTCGGCGGTGCGCGAGCTGATCCAGTGCGACCAGACGCAGTGCGAGGAGCCGGTGTTGGCGTCGGGGTCGGTCGAGGTTGAGGTTCCGGCGATGGCCCAGTCTAGGGCTGAGGGGGGGAGGGTGCCTGTTTGTGTGTTGGGGGTGTTGTTCAGGGAGGAAGGGGGGGACTGACCGTCGGGGAGGGGTTGGGCGTCGAGGAGGACGCGGATGTCGACGAAGCGCCGCTCTGGGGAGGTGAGCACGATGGTGGAGGTGGGTTCGGAGGCGGGAGCGGGGGGCCAGCGGATGTGGCGTCGGAGGGAGATGTCGCCCATTTTGAGGCCGGGAGTTGGGGAAGGTGAGGGGTGTTGTTGTTTGGTGGCTGGTGGGGGTGTTGGCTTGAAGTTGTGGAAGGTTGAGTCTTGAAGTGCAGTGAGTGAGTGAGAAGCGGGGGTGAGATTGACAACTCCAAGATGCATAACCCTATGCCTAACCCTGACGTATAGCTGTCAAGACTGTTCAGTCACTCGAAACCCTAGAACTCGTAAGAGTTGTACCATGATGGTTTATGGGATCTTTCTTTCATAGAATTCGTTCTCATCACGCCAGCCGTCGCTACTTCCGCAGTCATCTCTCACCTGGCCACAGGTTCATCCCACAGACTCGCCAACAGCTTCCGCTCCCTAAAAACATGTTAGTTTCATGCCGGGAATCGACAAAGGCGAAGAACTCACCCAACCCATGGTTCTCTTGCATGTTGCACGGAGTGGTTCTGTGAATTCGTAAGTCGCAAATCAGGGACCATGGCCGGGGACGGATCTCACATCCAACAAGAGCACATCTCCCGCCGTCCAGCTCACGAGCGCTCTCGTCTTGTAAATGTACTCCACCGCCGAGTCAAGATATTCACGTGGGATGAGTGAGCCATCGCCGTACTGGAAGCAACATCTCACGTCAGTACCATTGAAGAGGAACCACCGAAATCAGCACTCACAAACACAGGCGGCTGATATTCCCCCTCGCTGTTGAGATGCGGCGGCAGCAGTGTGTCAGAGCTGAGCGCGTTCAGGAAGCGAGAGACGGCATTGTTGAAGAACGCTGGCTGTCCAGTGCGCGGGTGATTTCGTATCGCTGTCCCCGGCTGTCAATTTCGACGTTGCATCTTCTCATGGCAGGGGGAGCTCACCTGGCAACACGCGAAACACTCTCAAGTCACCCAACCGATTCTCATCGGATTGGTTCTCCCACTCCCACGTCGTCCCCGGGAGCCGGGAAATCTCCGCTTCAATCTTGCGCCTCGCCGTCTCCGTATCATCGTCGTCGAGCACGTGCTGGCCGTATGCCTGGAGGACCGTGGTTCCAGGCGACCCTGTCTGGTCCCGAGGCCCGTTGACGTGGAACAGCTGGTACTTGATACTCTGGCTGGTGTCAGCTCCAACCATGACCAACTGACAAAAGGAAGTACCAACCTTCTTCTCCAGCTCCTCCACAAACTCGGGATGCTTCCCCTTCAAATGCTCATACAGCGTCACCGAGTGATTTATCGGCGTCTCGCCCCCTATCCGAGTCAACAACCACCCCCCCACATACTGACAGACCAGAACCCACCTTCCTCCGCCGCCTTGACGCAGTAAAACAGCACATACGCCGGGTAATGCGGACTCAGCCCAAACTCATTGTGCGGATACACCGGCATCGTGTTCGGCCCCTCGTTGGCCGTCGCCACGTTGGGCGCCAGCACCGTCCGTCGCACCGGGTTGCCAATGTCCTCGTGCGGCGTCCACCCGAACGCGTGCGCGAACCGGGAGAACTCGTCGGCGTCCCGCAGGCCGAGGCCCTGGAAGTAGATGGCGCCGTGCCGGTCCAAGAGGTCGCGGATGCGGCCCGAGGCGGAGAGGGCCCGGATCTCGGCCGTGATGTCGGCGGCGGATGCGCTGGCGTCGGTCGGGCGCAGGGACAGCGGGATGGATGTGTCCCGGGGGTAGGGCGCCGGCAGGGGTACCGAGGGGGCGTACGGCGCCGGGCGGAGGAGTTCCGCAGTGGCGGCCATGGCGGGACGGGAATCGGGGTGGCGTTGGGGGGTGGCGTTTAGCGGGACGGGAAGGAAGCCAGAGTCTGGGATGTTGGCGATGGTGGCGTTGCTTGGTTTTGATGTTCGGGACCAATTGTCTGGATTCGGCGATGCTTCCATCTCACCCCCAACCTCCTATCGCCCCTCTTATACCCGCACGACGAGATTCCAATGTCGGGAAATGTTGCGAGATGCCATGGACTCGGGAACTGGCACAATGGCGCAACTTGATCCTGCAAGCACGCGTTGCTCACCCAAGGAGGGCTTCTCCTGCTTTGGATGGGCGCTCCGGCGATGGTGGTCGATTTGCGGCCACCGTCGGGCCTGTTCCGCGACCGAGGCCGATAACGATGGGATGTAGTAGAAAACGTGGGCTTGCCAAACCCGATGCGGCGGTCCTGGTACATTGGAGTTCGTGGGGGTTAACGGGAATACGCTGGTTGGCATCTCACCATCAAACTAGGCCATCACGACATGATCGCGACATGGCCGCTAACCACCAAGACACATCCGGGCCCCCACTTTCGGCACTCCAACGGCCGTCAGGTATCGGTGAGATGCGCCGGAGAGGGTGCAGAATTTCTGTTGTTGTTCCCAACCGGAGGCGGCCGAGTCTGGCCCATACCAATCCTATGCAACTGGTATAAATGCTTCGAGATCCAGCTGCTTGGAACCGAGATGTCATCACTTTCCCTCCATCCCAGGTCTTCTCGGTGTGTTGAGGCGACATGGCGACCCCCACGAACGACAAGCCCAGCCTTGAAGACGGCAGCTCCCAGCAGAGCACCGTCGAGCAGACCACCAAGCCCCTCTCGCGGTTTACGAGGTGGTACCGCAGTCCGCTGTTCAACGTCATCGTCGTCGGTCTCATCTCCTTCACCCAGCCCGGCATCTGGAATGCCCTCAATAACACGGGCGCCGGCGGCCAGCAGGAGCCGTACCTCGTCAATGGCGCCAACTCGTTGACCTTTGGGTGCGTATCCCGGTCCTCGGAGATGTTGGGAGTTGCTGACTTGGCCCAGTATCATGGTGTTTGGCTGCTCCCTTTTTGGAATCCTGTCCAACAGAATCGGCATCAAGACCGTCTTGATCATCGGTACCCTCGGCTACGCTCCATATTCGGCATCCCTGTACGTCAACAACAGATATGGAACCGAGTGGTTCGTCTTGTTTGGTGGTGCCACCTGCGGAATTGCAGCGTCTGCGCTGTGGGCATCTGAAGGCGCCATCGCCTTGGGGTATGCGGATGTCAAGAACCGCGGAAAGTTCAGTATGTGATCCTCGCGTTTCCCGTTCCATCGCCAGGGCTGACTGAGACGGCATAGCTGGCATCTGGCTGGGTCTTCGTGAGCTCGGCCAGCTCATCGGTGCCTCGATCCAACTCTCCCTCAACGTCAAGACGCAGAATCGTGGTAAGGTTGGCTATACGACTTATCTGATCTTGATTGCCCTCCAATGCCTCGGGCTGCCGCTCGCTCTGCTCGTCTCGAGGCCCGAAAAAGTCATCAGGCCCGATGGCACCAAGCTCGCCGTCCCCTCCAAGACGAAGGTATCGGTGAGAGACGAGTTCCGCAAGATCTGGGCTCTCTTCAAGCGCAGGGAAATGTACCTGCTGGTCCCCATCATGGTCGGGTTCCAGTGGAACGGTACCTATCTCGGCATCTACATGACGAAATAGTGAGTTCCAGTCTCGAAGGGGAGGGAGGACGGCGCTGACTTTCCCAGCTTTTCCGTCCGTTCCCGGACACTTGGTTCTCTGACATCAGGCATCGCCGCCACGTTTGCCAACATTTTCTGGGGCTGGTTCTACGACCTCCGCATCTTCCGGCGCCCGACCCTGGCCAAGATCTGCTGGTTCTTCTTTGTCGTCCTGATGCTCGGCACATTTGGCTGGCAGGTCGCGAATGAGAAGCTCTACGGCAGCTCCAACCCCAGGGTGACGCTCGACTGGGACAACCCGGGCTTCGGCCGCGGCTTCGCTTCTATGGTCATCCTGAGATTCCTCAACGAGTCGCATTACATGTTTGTGTACTGGCTCATTGGCGCCTTCTTCGACGACCTCCCAACGCTGTCGCTGGCGGTCGGCATTATGAGGTCGTTCGAGTCCCTGGGGTCGTGCATCGCCTTTGGCATCGGTGCCAGCAAGGTGTCGCCGATGGTCAATCTGATCATCGCCTTTGCCATGTTTGGTCTTACCATCCCGGCGACGTCTGGCGTCGTGTTCCTGGTGCCCGAGCGGCCGGTACACGTCCGAAAGGTAGACGATGATGCGACTTCTGAGGAGGAAACAAAGTCGGTGGTGGTCGCCAAGACTGCCGAAGCTATTGATGGACCTCGTGCTTGAAGGCGTCATGAGACGAGGACAGGGGCGTGATGAAAATGGTCATGGTGGAAATGGTTATGACGGATGATACCCGAGTGCCCCAGGGTGCCCATAGTCTGCGAGTAGTGCAATGGTTGTCTTGAAATTGATAGAGGCGTTGTCAATGTGAGATCCAAAGCTGGTGTGACTCGGAACTGTTTCAACCCTCAACGTGTTTCTTTTCTCGAGTCATGTTGATGTTAGCTGGAGTGATTCAACGAGAACAGAACACGAGAGTTGGGTTGCGGTCAGTTGTCCCCGAAAGAGATGCTCATGTGCCGAGAGAATGTCGCCATCCCCGTGATCGCTGTCCCATGCCGTTCCGTGCGGGAAAAGTGCCGAACTGTCCACTGACCATGCCTGTTTTGGAGCGTCTCCAGGGGCCGGCGGAAGCCGACACAGCGGCCCCGGGACTCCGAGTCATTTCCACTCATTGTCCAGCTGCGGACTTGCCTCCCTTGTTCGTCTTTCAACAACCAACTCGCGCCAGATGAACCCAAGGTCGCCGTCTTGACATTGCAAGCGTCCAAGGCCGCCGGGGAAGAGACGAGCACCTGTCATGGCCGTTCACTCCTTCTTTCGAGACGCTCTCCGGCGCCAAGTCAACACGCTCCGTCAGATGCGACAGCGGAGAGACCTCTCGGTCAAGACCAAACCTCCTTCCCCGACGAAGCCTGCGCGATCCGAAGATCAGATTCCGACCCCGAACAATGTACCGACACTCCCGTTCTGGCAGAGGCTGGGGCCCTTGACGAGGGCCGCCGAAGCGTACGCCCGGGCGCAGCGCAAGCGGCCGTACACGACGCAGCTCTGCAGCTCTCTTGTCATTTACTTGTGCTCCGACTGTGAGTTTGCCTCCCCGAAACCACGGTCCCCGATCGGATAGCAAAAGCTAACCTGGTGTGTGTAGTGTCGGCACAGTCGATGGGCCCTCGCGACTACGACCCCCTGCGGACCGTGAGGTCGTTGATCATCGGCGGGCTCTCGGCGATTCCCAGCTACAACTGGTGGGTTCTCTTCTGCGGATTCGTGTCCTTCTCGCAGTGGCGCACGTAGGCTGACGGTGTGGTGCGACGACAGGTTCATGTGGCTGTCGCATAGCTTCAACTACCCATCACGACTCCTCTCGCTGGCGACAAAGGTGGTCGTGAACCAAGTGTGCTTCACCCCGGTCTTCAACACGTACTTTTTCGGCATGCACGCGCTTCTCGCGGGCGAGAACATGGCGGCTGTGTGGGAGCGCATCAAGCGGACGGTGCCGACCAGCGTGGTCAACTCGTGCAAGCTGTGGCCGGCGGTGACGGCCTTTAGCTTTACCTTTATCCCGATCGAGTACCGGTCGCTGTTTGGAGGGTTCATCGCAGTCGGGTGGCAGACATATCTGAGCTTTCTCAACCGGTTAGCGGAAGAGGGCGCTGCGAAGGCTGCGCTGGCCGGCCCGGAATCGTCGAAAACGGTGGCATAGCATGGACATGTCGGCTTGGCTTGGGGATTGCATATTCGGGATACCATAGATTCGGGAGCGGGCATGGAACGGCGTTTAGCATTGGAACTTGTCGAATTGAAGTTGGGTCAAGATTGAAGAGTTGGTTTGGGGAAGAGGGGACCTTGCAGCAGGCGACGTGATGCCTGTGGCCTGCCCTGGAGGTAGAACAGTGCCAGACAACAAGTTCTCCACAATCCACACTGTAGTCCAATTCCCGGTCCGCTCGCTGTCACAAGCTGCAACCCTGGAATTTCAATTGCTTCATCGACCAGAATCCCCTCAACACCACGCTCAAACACAGCAATTGAGCGCTGGCCCGGCCCCGCGCCTGTTGCCCACCATGGCAGCCCCTCTCCTTCGAGCTCGACCCTCGCTCCCAATCGCGTTCCGACCCCTCACCCGCCCCCAGTTCGCAACGCGCAGCCATCTTCGGCCAGGCAACACAACACCACGACGTCCGGCCTCGACGACAACCACCGCTGTCCCTCCCTCCCCTTCCCCCTCTGGCCGCCGCTTCCCCTTCGCCACCCTCATCGTCCTCGGCGTCCTCTCCCCAGTCGTCTACCTCTACACCACCGACACCCGCGCGTCGCTCCTCCACCAGTACATCGTCCCGCCCCTCATCCGTCTCGTCTGCCCCGATGCCGAAGACGCCCACCATGTCGGCACCGACGCCCTCAAGGCCCTCTACTCCTTTGGCCTGCACCCGCGCGAGCGCCTCTTCTCTGGGTACAACAAACACCCCAACAGCAGCCCGCTAGGCCTCAACGTCTTTGGCACCCGACTCGCGAGTCCGCTCGCCATCTCGGCCGGTCTCGACAAGGACGCCGAGATCCCCGATGCGCTCTTTGCCCTTGGAGCCTCGGTTGTTGAGGTGGGCGGCTGCACGCTCCTGCCGCAGGACGGCAACCCCAAGCCGCGCGTGTTCCGCATCCCCAGCGTCGACGGCCTGATCAACCGGTACGGCCTCAACTCGCGGGGCGCCGACGCCATGGCCTCCCGCCTGCGTGACCGGCGCCGCCGACTGCTGCGGTCTCAAGGGCTGACGGAGGAAGACCTGGAGGAGCGGACGGACCTACCGCCAGGCAGCTTGCTTCCTGGTCGGCTGCTGCTGGTGCAGATGGCCAAGAACAAGGAGACTGACGAGCGCGACCTCAACGCCGTCAAGCGCGACTACGTCGGCTGCGTGCAGCGCCTGGCGCCATATGCCGACGTGCTGGTGGTCAATGTCAGCAGCCCCAACACGCCAGGGCTGCGCGATCTCCAGGCGACGGGGCCACTGACGGACCTTCTGAGTGCCGTCGTGGACGAGGCGCAGCGCACACAGCGGAAGCAGAAGCCGAGGGTCATGGTCAAGGTGTCGCCGGATGAGGAGGACGACAGTCAGATCGAGGGTGTGGTGCAGGCAGTGTGGATGAGCGGGGTCGACGGCGTCATTGTGGGCAACACGACCAAGCGGAGGGATGTTGTCCCGGCAGGCGTCAAGCTCCGCAGCAAGGAGGTCAGCGCGCTGCGCGAGGTGGGTGGGTTCTCGGGCCCGGCCATGTTTGGGCGGACGCTCAGCCTGGTCGGGCGCTATCGCAAGATGCTCGACAGCTACTCGCTCAAGGGTGCCGGCGCCGAGGACGCTGCCAACACGCAAAAGGTCATCTTTGCGACAGGCGGCATCACCACGGGCGAGCAGGCGCTCCAGGTGCTGAACGCGGGGGCGAGCGTCGCCATGGTGTACACGGGCATGGTTTATGGGGGGTCAGGCACCATCACACGGATGAAGCAGGAGATGATCAAGGCGTTGGAGAAGAGCGAGAAGACGGCGTAAGCAGTGGGCAGTCATGGTGCTGCCGCTGGAGGCCCCTCTGCCTTGTACATACCCTTGAGGCCCTTGGGCTGTTGACAAGAAGAAATCCAGAACATTTTGGAATCCATCTCAACGCCCACTTTCCTTCCAGAATTGTCCTCCTGCAGCAGCCTCACATCGCTCCAGCCAACCCACATCCTCCCGCAGGCAGGCCACCAACAGCAGTCATTGCTGACAAGGCCGATCAAAGGCAAACACCTGCGCATTATTTCCACCACCACGTGTCTGACAGGCACGCCACGTGGCAGACGCCAGGAACCGACGGCAAACAAAAAGAAGAACAATGGAAACTCGGAATCTGGCACCACCCGCCGCGAGGTGGCTGCGGAGATGCTGGCGGCAGCAGATGCAGCCAGCTTGAACTCGGCACACCACCACGCCCCGCGCGTTTCTTTCCTTTGCTTGGGACAGACGCCGTCTTCTTTGGGAGAGCGAATCCCAGTGTGGCGGCACCTTCTGTCGAGCAAACATAAGAGGGGTGGTGCCCCTCCTTCCACAATTCTTTTCGTGGTTGGTTCTCATTTTTCTGGATTTATCAATGTCAAGACGTCTTTGAACTCTGAATTAGCGAACACGAGTGAAAGCATTGTTTCCGCAGCAATTTGTACACATCTTATGCCCCCTTTTTTCTAGACTTGGTTCGCCTCCGCGTTGGCTTTGAAGGGGTTGGGGTGTGAACCCCAAGGAGCAAACGTTCGACGGGCAATGTAAAAGGAGGAAGGAAGTGACCGATCATCACCGCTCAACGCCAAATCCTCCAAGAAACAATTTGTCCATACCCGCAGGATGACAGACTCTGAGAAGCCAGACACGCCCCCACCTCCCTCACCCGAATCCGCCCTCGCCGAGCTAACCCGCGCATCCTCCGTCCTCGAATCCGCGATTGCCACCCTGCAGCAACGCGCTGCCTCCCCCCAGGACAGCCGTCCCAAGCATACCCCTTCCACAACAACCGTCGTCGTCGACGGGCTGACAACGGCGCGCCATCTCCTCACATGCATCAGGGACGACATACCGACGAGTGATGGCAGGGCTGGTCATCCCGGCGGTGCGAGGCAGTGGGGCCTGAACTTCCCTATGTGGTTCAAGCTGTGTATCGCGGGGTGCGACGCTGTTTCCAAGAGGGTGGGAGCACATGATGATGGGGCGGCGTCGCGGGACGGGGGGATGGATGCGGTCAAGAGTGCTATGGATAGGCTCGAGGAGGGTTTGAGGTTGCTGGTGAGAGCGGGGAATCTGTGAGTTTCGTGTTCCGTGGGGTGTGTTCATATGAGGAGTTGCTGATTCTTGATGTGAAGGAACGCGGAGGAGCAAGACAAGCTGTTGGGGAGCAGGGAGATGGAGGATCTGTTTATGCAGCTGGCGAGGTGCCCCAAGAAGCTGGGCGAGAAGCGGGATGGGGGCGGGTTGCCGGCGCTGTTGAGGATCCCACTGCGATGGGTTGGCTCGCTCGGGGGCAGTCGAGGGGAGAAGCGGGGACCGGAGCAGGAAGAGTCGTCGGCCGACCTGGTGAGAGTCAGGACGTGGCCCCCTGGTTTGGGAAGACCCTCGACCGACCCGGAGCTGCGGGAGGCGCGCAAATGGTCAAGGGCCATCGGGAAACAGATCGCGGCCGACAGGTTCGACGCAAAGTGGCATATGCTGAGCGTTCTGCTCTTTTCGCCGTATTGCCGCTGCTGGACGACCGATCACGAGACAAAGGTGCGCCTCATCGACGGGCTCGCAAGTCAGAGCACCAACATGAAGCTGGAGGCGGCGAGCAAAGTGCATTTGCCAGGGGTGCGAGAGGCCATAAGAAGGAACATTCTCCGCGAGGCGGAGCGTCTCATCAGGAGCGTAAGTGGGACAGGAACGCTAGGGGAAGAGGTGTCGGGTCTCTGCTCCGGCGCCGTGAGTGCAATAAGGGCCCTGGGTAGCACCCTGGATGAAGACATGGGCCGGCTGCTGGGAGATCTGTGGAAGACGGGACGGTTTCAAGAGGGCCTGAGGGAAAAGAGTTCGGGGTCGGGGCCGGGTGGGCAAAATGATGTGTAAGTGTGCCCCTATCATTATGGCCGTTGGAGAAAACCGACCGTTGACACCTTCAACCATGAACAGACTGATCTCGGCCATCAACCGGGCTTCGGCAAAGGACTACGCGCCAACATTGGCAGACTACCGCCGCTTCTGGGTTGACCATCGCTTTGTTCCTCTCGTTGGGACGTTCAAGTTCGATATCGACCCAGTCTCGATCCGCATCTTCGACCCCCAACGCCTCAGGGACGCCGAAAAGACAAGGAAGCTGTCCAAGGAGTTCTGGGCCGAGTCCACCAGCATCCTCGTCCCCATCGATCTCGCACAGTACGAAGTCTGCCGGGGGTGTTGGGCTGAGGATGGGGAACCTGAGTCTGGTCGACTGGCCGAAGTGGCTTCCAACCTTTCCAGCATCGCGCAGTATCGCCAGGAAGGCCATCCGCTCTCGTTCATTGTCGTGTTGATGAACGTAGAAGGCCTGCGAGCGAAGCTCGATCAGATACCGTTCTTGAGCATCTATCCCGACTACAAAGGGCGCCCGGATTCTCCCGACGATGTGGTACAGTACACGATCGACAGATTATGTGCCGCCTGCGACACGAGCGATGACAAGGAAAGAATGCCCATTGAGTCCTACTACCACGTCGGGGAGCCGTGGGAAGAGTCAACGCTGAAGTACATCTTGACGGCGCTCAAGGCCTCAAAGACAATCCAGGACCTGGTTGGGATGGGGGTGGTGAAGATGGGCAAGGAGTGACAGGTCCAGTAGCATGGGGGTTGAGAATGGAGTGAGAAAAAGAATATGGACTGGACAAAGATATCGCTTTGAAGAATGTGAGTGTCCAAAGGGCAAAAAGATATCGACATGACACGACGTGGGCCTGATTCGAACAGACGCTCCCGAAGGAACAAGATTTCGAGTCTTGCGCATTAGACCACTCTGCCACCACGCCTGAATTATTGTGGAACCTGTGTCATTAGAGCTGCATATTGGTGAAGCTCAGAAGGAGTTCACTGGGACCAGGTAAACTTGGGGATCGTGGGAAGGAGACAGTGGACTGCCACAAGAGATGGCAATTGATAGGAGGAAACTGGCACTACTTGAGAAAGGTGCCAGCGCTGTAATTTAGCGCTGACTGACGCTGAGATGGTACACGACCCCTCCTTTGGGCTTCCCCGCGTCAACCTGCCCAGGTGGTGATTGCTGTCGTCTCGAAACCCGCCTGCTCAACCTTTGTCCCTTTCTCTCTCCCTTTCCCTCTTCCATCATCTCGCAGACAACAACAGAAATCGCTGATCATGTCGATCGCACCATCGTACAATTACCTCGAGGAGCTCCCCCCTCAGGTCCTCGAGCCCATCCTCGAGCGCCTCTCTTTCCGCCAGATCATCACACTGCTCCAGGACATACCACACACCAGCCGGCTCATCGACGCCATCACCATCAGCCCATGGGGGCATGCCTTGCCCATCTTCCAGAAACACGCATCCGACTTCCGGGGTCTCGTCTCTCTCACAGTCCTCATCGCTAACACGCGACTCTTTGACCTGACTGATGGCCTCGTCGACCTCAACCCCGCCGAGTTCCTTTCCCAGTTCAGGGAAGACCCGCGCCTCTTCGTCGAATACATCCAAGACGCCGCGTGGGCTAAACTTCACCGATATTTCTTGGATGGCGAAAAAGGCGCCGACCATGTAACCATCACCTATCTCGTCAACTGCATGCCCCTTGGCGACATCTCGGCCATGTGTCCCTGGCTCACTATCGACATGTTCGACGAGCCAACCATTCGCGATCGCTTCCACAAGGCCCTCACCACCAGGTGCAAGTGCTTCGAGTCCTATGACGGCGGCTTCCATACACGCCATCCGAATGACCGCCATCCGGGGTTTGTCAATGGCAAACAAAAGCACCCCAGATGTGCTGCCCGCCACCCTCTCGACGAATTCCCCGAATGGAGCCTGAAAAAGATGCAAGTCTTCGTTGCGGCCTACGGCTTGCTCCAAACAGAGCTCAACACAGCCAAGGCCGACCAGCTTCACAAGCTGGCCATGCTGTATCGGAATCACCACACCCGCCTCAAGGATTTGCTCGCCCCGCAAACCCCAAGGCCGAACATCGAGGATCTCCCCGTCCAGCTGGAGACAACCGCCCATTTGGTACTGAGAACCATCGATCTCGACAGGGCAGAGCAGGGAGGAATCGAGGAGAACGTGGCTCCGTTTCAATACATGCACGCTTGCCTGGTGCCGTACGACTGGTGTCTGAGGCTGTATGGGAGGGTCGAGGGGATAAACCCCTGGGTGAGGGTCAGAATGCAGCCAGTCTTGTGGGAGGCGATGCAGAAAGACGATATGGATGAAGGGCGGCGGCCGTTTCGGCCGCCCACGCCACCTCTTTCCGACCCGTACGAGACAGAAGAACCGCAGCCCCCGGATGAGATCATGGAGCAGATGAGGACAGTCAGAGCGGGGATGTGGTCATTTTACACCAGAGACGAGAGGTGGGGTCTCCATACCAGCTCGGAACAAAGAACAGGAGGACCGAGGGGGTGTTATAAATCTGACCGTCGCCGAGACAGAGACGGATTTGGTCAGCTAACCCTCCGAGTTCCGCCTCCCCCTCAGCGTTATCCCAGCTATCAGATTCGACAGGAGGAGGCACTCAAGGCCGAGAGGAGGATGATATACAACAACACAGAAATGGTCCCTCCAGTTGCTGCCGGGGAGGTGGAGTGGTTGGAAGCATTTGTCAACGTCGTCAAGTGGCTGGAGGAGAAATACCCGGAAATAGCCGCGCAGGAGAAGGATGCTGGTACTTAGCAATCCACCCCGTCGACAACAAAAAGGGTTGCCACTGGAGGAGAGAGAGAGTTGGAGCAAGGAGCCGGGCTTTATGGTCAGTTGGAAACCTTGAGATTCTACCAGCAGTGGATCATCAATAGCATCTGCTAACTGGCTTTGCAGGAACCAAAGTACAAGCCGCAACAACATCATCTCCTCCCCTCCCAAAGAAGCCCCAATCCCGCCACCTCCTCCGACAAAGCCAGTACCTGCCCTGCCGCAAAAACAATCCCCCTTGAGCCCTCGGCATCAAATCATGCTCATCTCGGCCGTCCGAGTCCTCGTGGCTCTCACAGAGTTGTCGTGGAGCTAAAGTCAAACTCCGATGTCAAGTTGACTGTTGGAGTGCCAGTGGGGGGCCTAGGCGGGCCGGTGATGGTGGGAGTCGTGGTGGTGCCGAGGTCGATGTCTGTCGTGGAGCTGAAATCGAACTCGGAGGTCAAGTCGACAGTCGGGGTGCCGGTGGGAGGTCTGGGAGGACCAGTGATGGTCGGCGTCGTGGAGCTAAAATCAAACTCCGAAGTCAAGTCGACGGTGGGGGTGCCAGTGGGAGGCCTGGGAGGGCCAGTGATGGTGGTAGTCGAAATGCTGAGGCTGACTGTGGTCGACTGGGCGGTCGTGCTCGCGGTGGAAGGCCGCGGGGGCTTTCCGCTCACGGTGTTCACGCTTGTGTAAATACCCTTTCGGGTTGTGCCACTGGTTGAAATGGGAGTTCCTCGTGTAGGGGGCGGATGATTTGCAGATCTACTACTGGTGGTCGATGTCCGAGGTGGGTAGATGGTGCTCGAGTTGATGCGCTTCTCGTTGTGCCTGGGGAGATGGACGGGATTTGCTCCCACGAGGGCAGCCGCCAGGATGAATGGGAGGAGATGCATGGTTTGTATGATGGACAAAGAGGGCTTGCAAAATGGATAGGATGGGGTTGAGGGCAAGACCGAGTCCATCGTCAGGGGAAGGCATCGCCGCCTGTTATACACAATTGGACTGAACCACGGCCTCAACTCCCTCGACAATGACCATTGACCCCCTTGCACTGGCATGATCAATCACAGAAAACCATGGATTATGCCAGGCTGCAAGAGCCAAAACGAAGTCTATTGAAAATGGGATGCAACCTGGGCTGTTACACCAGAGAGACGGCAAGATGTATTCCAGAGGCACAGGGTCGCACTCTAAACTGGCCGTCCCAACTCGGCCAACCACGATAAGACTTCCAGGGAATGAGATCCTCTGCCTGCTGCCAAAGGCCGTGCGTGTTCCCAAAGAGAATCGCCCAGTCCATAATAACATTAGACGCCGTGGTGACACAAATGCATGTTCAGGGGCCCGACCGTTTGTAATTCACGGCATCTTCTGAGTCACAGCACATCCATTGACAATCACACCTCTTGAACGACACGCCCAGGCATTCTTCCCTTGGTGCATCCCACCACGGTTCCAGCGCCTAAGAATTCACAACGCCCCCTGACCTGGATTAAACAGACATGTCTGCCAGTTTGCTGCCCCTGGTTGACCGAGCAACAAGGCCCCCACGCACAACTAATACGGATACCAGCCCCTGAATGGCCTTCCGCGGCCAGCTCGGTATAAACCCCTCTCACGGGCAAACATGCAAATGTGGATGCTTGGGGCTGTGATCATAGTTCACGCCGGTATAAAGGCGCAAGTAAATCCGAGTCTGCTACATCAACAAATGGAATGAGAGTGAGACAAGGAATATATAATAAAATTCTAGTAATTGGCATCATCCTTTTGGGTACATTCCTCTTTTTTTCATCACAGAAAAGCAGCACCCACCGCAGCTCCAAGAGCGCCAACCCACGCCATCACCTTCATCGACCCGGCACCGCTGGCGCTATTGCCAATCCCAGTCCCACCCGGTGCACTCCCACCTGAAGTCGCCTGGGCCACCGAAGTCGCCTGAGCCCCCGAAGTCCCCTGGGCCACCGGGGCCACAGACCCGTTCGCCGCCTCAGGACACGTCACGTCCCTTCCAGTCCCGAAAACGCAAGTTCTCCCTCTCCCACACGTGACTGCCCCAACGTCATCTCCGCCACAGCACACCTCATCCTCTGGAATACACCACTGGACTGCACACGTTTTGTAACCCACTGGACAGCCCGAAGAGTCCTGAACGACACCCCCACCCCCATTGCCTCCCCCGCCCGTTCCCGCAGAGCAGTACAATGCCCCTCCCCCTCCCGACCCGGTGGAACAGCGTAAAAGCTCATTGTTGCAGTTTCTCTGAATTGTTTTGTCGGGGCATCCGCAGGAAGAACCAGACAGGCTGCACCGCCTGCATGTGCCGACATCAAAAGCGGTTCCGACACACTGTCGGGTGTTAGAGAAATATTCGTGACCAGGTCATGGGAGCAGAGATGGGTATGAACATACAGAGTAGCCGGTTTGTCTCGAGCTTATAGATGTGAAGGACGTGGCTTGGAGGCTCGACCTCTGGCTTGCCTGCAACGTTGGATTTGAGGTCGCGAGGGCGGCGTGGCCGACTGAGAGGACGAGGAGGAGGGTGGTAGTGGAGTGCATTGTAGACATCACAGACGGAGATATTCCCAGCTATTGTGCGAGGCGGGAGGTCGCTCTGGGTTGGGGAAGTGGTGTTGGGTCATTCTTGACTGTAATCTTGACTCCCTTTATACCTACCTACATGTACCTGTGCTGAAACCAACCCCTTCCTGCCCGCATGATGTGAACTTTGAAGAATATAGGTAGGTAGGTATGTAAGCGCTGTCGTCCGTGCTGGGGATGGTTGTGGCGCTGCTAGCGTCGCCAGCTGAAATACATGTACCTGTGCTGAAACCAACCCCTTCCTGCCCGCATGATGTGAACTTTGAAGAATATAGCAGAGGTAGGTAGGTATGTAAGCGCTGTCGTCCGTGCTGGGGATGGTTGTGGCGCTGCTACCCAGCGTCGCCAGCTGAAATACAAATTACACCAAAAATAGGGAACGTTAAGCGCCGCCCTGCCACATGCATCCAGCGAGAACGCTGCTAGGTATGCCCCTCGAGCGTCTACTGGTACCTAGGTAGGTACAACTTTGTAAACCTCGGCAATACTATCCCCTCCTAAACATGGGAAATTTCAGACACATTGACATCGCTGTCAAATTCAAACCTCCTGAAGTTGCCAACTGAACTTGAAGATGGCCGACGGCAGTGGCATCCCCCTCGTCTTTGACAACAGGTTCGATGTCCGACACCAGCCGACAACAAGATGGTCCCTAACCAACCCCCAGCAACCCCCAGAAAACCAAGGCCGGTTTCGCCGGTGAAGACAGTCCTCGTCTAGTGTTTCGTCCGCCTCCCCACCCTCGATAGATTATCCGTCCTGACTCCCATACAGCGTCCATCGTCGCGCGCCAGCGCATCCACGCGTATGTCCTCACCAATCTATTTCATCACCCCTATCTAACCCACCCCCCTCCAGCGTCTGCAACCCCCCGCCCGCCAAAGATATCTGGGTCGGCGACGAAGTCCTCCTCAGTCAGAACCCCCTCCTAACCATCCGGCATCCCATGGGGGAAGATGGCTCCATCACCAACCCCGACGACATGGAACAGCTCTGGCACCACGCCTACAAGTCCCTGTCGGTCGAGTCCGAGAGTCAGCCCCTCCTTGTGGTTGACCGATGCCTTTTCGCGCCACCCAAGACGAGGGAGACGATGACGCAGATTGCGTTTGAGACGTTTTCGGTGCCGGCGTTCTACGCGGCGCATGCCGACGGCCTGGAAGTGTCATGTCGTCCGGACGAAGCGGGGGGGACTGGGCTGAGTTATCATTCGGGGGAGGGGTATTCGTCTGCGGTGCCGGTCGTTGGTGGTGTTGTGCTGGGACATGCTGCTGTGCGGGTGGTGCTGGGGGATACTGTCGTCGAGGAGGCGTATGCGCTGCCAGACGGAAACACCATTGACCTCGGTCGTGAGGCTGTCGGGGCAGCGGATGACCGGGGCCCAGAGAAGCTCGACATCCACGGTGCTGTGGCTATGGCAGTTGGCAAGTGCGACCGCCATGTCAGGAGGGATGTGGTTGGGAGTGTGGTGTTCTCGGGAAGGAACACGCAGCTTCCCGGGTTTGAACTCGGATTTCAACAGGAACTGCGACGCCGCTTCCCTGACTGGGATATCTGCGTCAGGCCGCGAGTGGACCCAAACCACTCGGCTTGGGTGGCAGGTTCCATACTGGCGTCGTTGAGCACCTTTGGGGCCATGACCATCACCTACGCCGAGTACGACGAGATGGGACCGACGATGGTTCATCGGAAATGCTTTTAGCGTGTGGCAGAATGCCATGAAAATACCCAAATCCATTGAAACACACTATCCGTACCTTGAACGCCATGCCCATCCCCACTGCTGCCCGGTTTCCATCCTCAGGGTCCCGCCACATCGCCAACCTCTGACCAGGAGTGATACCAATCATGTTCATCTCATGCCCTTTCCAAACCCCCATGATTCAGATTCCGATGCCTTCGTCCGTCCAACCTCCGCGAAAGCCCACTGTCCTGCTGTCCTGCCGGGTATATCACAGCTCTTCCATCCTCCCAATGCACCCCTGGCCCTGATGCACTCCCTCGTCATGCCAAACATTGATGATAATTCGTCCGGGCCAGTCACCACAGCCCACCACTTCCCCCTCTCCCCATGCCTTGGAGCCCATCCACACTGCACCTATTCGCCAGTGCACGTAGTCGTCGTGGGAGTAGGTTTCGCCTGGTTAAACACGATGGATATTGTCGAAGTGACGGTTGGCCTGGCGGTAGGTGGCGTCGGAGGTCCGCCTCGCGTACTTGTGGTGGTGGTTTCCGCTCTTTTGTCGACGGCGGCGGCGCGGGGCCGTGGGAGAGTAGGACTTGCTGCTGCGAAGGGGGTCCCGGCCAGGGCCAGGAGGAGGACGGTGAGGAGATGCATTGTTGCGTGTGGTGCCGATAAGAGACGGAGACCCGATTTTGAGCTTGTGGCTGCGTCGTCTTCAGCGCATCGTCTTCGGGGTGAAGTCGGTGGGAGATGGATCCATCAAGTCACCCAACGGAAAGGGAGAGAAAACGACCGCTGGCAAAGCACGCGAGGAGCGGCGCCCCGCGGCTTAATAGCGCTTCAAGACATCCGTCTCGTTTATCTCGCAGAGTAAGCCTGTACACAAAAGACGGCCTTGATATAGTGGATGGGGCACATGCCATATAGAAAGTGCGAGCTTTGAACTCTATTTGAACCCCCGCCGGAGATCCAATCCTCCGTAGTCCGTCACCCGTCACCAAAAATCATTTCCCGCGTGGCTCAGTCCACACAGAACCGGCATCCAAATCGAAAATGCTACCCACCTGCGGGCGGATGGCAGGGCAATCCGCGGTTAAACGTTGCGGCGTTTATACCGGCCCATGGTAGCACCCGCAGGCCAGGGTCTGGGCAATTCATTTGCCGACTGACTCCTAGCAGATGTAACCCGGATCACCAGTACATATTATTTTGAACTCGAGGTAGCGAGGAAGACGGAGGTGGTAGCGCCCTTTCGTTGGAGGACAAAGATGGCGAGATGGCTTGTTGGTTCACTATTTTGAGTGCTGTGGCCATTGAAGTGAATCAAAGATCCATCGACATCAGGGTCTACGGCCGGGACAACAACCGTCCTGAAAACCCCCTTAACAGGTCTTCACTAATATTCTTACAGACCAGGGCGTGAAATCGGAATTAGAGATGTCTTGTTTTGTTACTTAGGTGTCGATTCCTTGGCAGGAGGTCTCTTAGGGTCCCTAATGCCACCTCGATAAGCCTGTAAAATATCTCTTCTGGATTATGCCTACTATCTATTTTATTCTCGCCTAGTAATGAAAGTGTCAAAAGGTATAGCCAAAGTGGTACATCTGGTAATGTAACTAAATTACTCTGAGTTACATATAAAGATCTAAACTAAATACTAGGCCTAGATAGGACGCGCCTCGGTTAAATATAAGTATAGCGCCTTTATCTATCTGTATATCTATCTGGACGATTCCCTACCCTTTCAGGGCTAATCTAAAGGATTCCAGTCCTTTTACTTTACCTAAACGACTACAGGTCCGTACTTTATATCGCCCCTTTTATAATTCCTAATACTCCCCCTTGCGAAGTAAAGTAAGGCTATTTTACCGGCTTAAGTCTTAATATTTTTACGAATTTTTAGTATTTAACTTAATTAAGGCCCTTAGTAAAGCTATTTACTATATTTTCCGTATTCGGTATATACTTAAGTATTATACGGCCCGCCGTTACCTATTTATTTATATAGTAGTAGGCTACGTTAATATACCTTTTCTATAAGGGGGTTATATTCTTCGTACTTTAAATAATTACGGCTTCGTTATCTACCTTAACCGGTGTTAGCGCCGTAAGTATATAGCCGAGCTTTATAAGGAACTTTTATATCTAGGCGTTCTCCCGCGCTATAAGATTAACTACCGTATACTCGGCCTCTATAGTACTTTAAGTGACTATTATCTATCGCTTTAATCCTTACGAGACCGGGCCGCCGGCTATAAAGAATATAAAGCTTATAGTCACGGCGCCTACAGCTCCCATTAACCATCGCCCTGCTTTAGCACTGTAGTCTGTGCGCCGTATGGCCCGTACCTCCGTATACATCTCGTAATCGAGGATCGAGGCCTCTCCTCTCTCCTCTTCTCCTTAGCTTAGTTTTCCGCTTCGTAGATAGCTAATTACAATATTATCTTAATTAACTATCTAGTACCGTAACAAAACTAAGCTTAATAACCTTTACTCGCCTGGGAAGGCTATTAGAAAGAATATCCCCTATCGAACCGATTCCGACCGCTACCGCGAAGCGATCGACCCCGAACCGAAGCGAGCTAACCGGATCGTACCCCGAAGATAGCCGATATAGCTAAGCCTACCGATTAGGCCGTTTAGTAAGCTAATAACGTAGTTAAGGTAGCCGCTAAGGATACTACGATTAAGGAGATATCTTATACCTTCGATAACTTCCTTAAGCTAATCCCCCGAGCCGCGAATTATAACGATATCGATACCTACCTTTATCGCTCCTCGATTAACCCGATTACCTTCCCCCACCCCGATACGGAGGATTCCACGACCTTAACCGACGATAATATAGCCGAAACGGCTACCGACTTATAGGCGTACCGTAAGGTAGTAATCGACTACTACTTTAAGGAGATTATACGATACGATACGAACTTCGAGCTCCTCGCCGAGGACCTTTAAGATAAGGTAGAAGGTCTTACGACGACCTTTCTAATAAAGGCGGGTAATACTTCGTTCCCCTTTTAATTATTAATTAACGAGGGTAAGGCTATTACCTTTAAAAGTAAGATAAATCTTAATATATTCCGTAAGTTCGCGATATCGAACCCCGATACGCTCTTCGTAGAAATAAAGCTCCTAAGCTACTTTATAATCGCCGAGAATAGCTAGATTAATTAACTATACGATATTGTTATTAAGTTAAACCTTTCTATAAAGAACTTACTCGTTTAGTACGATACCTTAAACGCCGAATATATTATCTATATTATCGAGGACGCCTTTATTTAGGATAATACCGACCGTATCGCGTTAAAGTAGGCCGCCTAAAAGCTTATAGATTACTATAAGCGTAACGTTAACCTCGAATAGGAGGTAGTTAAGTTAAATACGTTAATTATTTTATTAGTTAGACGATAAGCTATACCTACGGGTAACTCGACGAACTTATACGATACTACTAGCTTTAAGAGAGCCTGATACTTTACGAAGATCGATAATATACCGGTCTTTTATAGTAAGACGGATAAGGATACTTTTTTTTTCGAGTCCTAGTATCGCTAGATTAAGAATAAGCTAACGGTTAACGCGGACTACTTCGATACCGACCTTTTAAAGTAGGTTTATATCGAAGGCCGGATCTAAGGTACCGCGGCCGTAAACCTCGCCTTATATCTCTATAGCGATAACCCCGATCGGCTATTATCCTTAAAGGATCTACTTAAGTATCTTTAAGACGAATACTACGACTTTAACGAATATACTAAAGTACTTAACGACTTCGCCTCCCTTTAGATAAACTATATAGGCGAGGACTTTACCTTTTTTAAATATAAGTTCGTCCGCCTAGTAAACGCCGTATGTAAGCCGAAGTCCGACTAAAAGTTTAAGTTTAAGAGGAAGATTCCTATATCGCTTACTAACTATATAAACGTATAGTACCTCGATCCTATTCGAGTTATACGTACGTTACGTCTCCGAGATCGCTTAAAACTACTAGAAGTCGCGAACGGTTAAGGCCGATAAGCCGAGTAAGCCTATAATAACCCCGTCGACTACCCTAAACGCCTTTAAGAAGTTTACGACCTTAACCGGCTACGTCCCCTCGAATAGTACCGTATCCGTATCTACTATAAAGCTATCGGACGACGAAATATATAAGCTAGTAACTAAAGCCCGTTACTTTATTTATCGCGAATAGGGTTATCGTTCTCGCGAGTACCCGACTAAGAAGAAAGAAGGTAACTCCTCGTCCGATAAAAAGACGCGTATATAGGCTATTATCGATAAGTATAACGCCTAGGTTACGTCGTAGTCCTAGATAAAGGAGTCGGGAAACTAAATACTTTAAGTAATAAGATCTCCCTCTTAAAGTTAGTATTTATACTTTCGATAGTAGGCGAAGTAAAGATAATCGTCCTTTATAAGTAGTTTAACTTATTAGACCGCCTCCTAGGAGGAACCCCCTTTATTATTAAAGTTTTAATAGTAAATTAAAGACTATCCCTTACTACTAAAGATACTTTTACGGATATAGAAGTAAATAGTTATATCTTTATAAGCGCGACTTTCGCGAAACGGCTATTAAAGTATCTATACCTCGAGAAGGTATAAACTAAGTCTCGGCGTATAAGAGGATACGACGATAGTAAAGCGTCCGTTTAAGCTATTAGTAAAGTACTAAAGGGTACTATTAAGATCTAGGGCCGAACGATCCCCGACGAACTTTTTATAATTATCGATACCCGTTACGATATAATTATCGGTAGGAAGTAGTTCGACTACTACGATATAATAGCCGATTTAAGAAGACGCCGGCTACTTTTTCCCCCGGAATAGGAGCCGTCTACCGACTACTTCCCGAATATCGAGATAGATTAGTCCGGCGATTTACTATCTAGCCCCGAATAGGATATAAAAGTCCTCCGCCGCGAGGCGGCTATAAAGGTAGAGGATTATTAATATCTTATAGGATATACCTTTACTCTAAAAGAGAAGAAGGAGGAGGAAAAAGCGAAGGCTATCCGTAAACGGATCGCGGAGTTTAAGAAGCCGTAGCCTAAGCCCCGACCGTTCGAAAAGTAATCGTTAATCCTAAAGAAGATAAATATACTAGATATCTAGTATAAGGTACCCCGTAATACCTTAATAATAAAGATAGAAAGGTCTTTCTACGATAAACTACCTTGACCGCCCCTGGAACTAGATAAAGCGTTATATAAGATACCTAAGCTAGTAAACGATAAGGAGGGTCGCGATATATAAAGCCTATATATACTAGCTTACGACGCTATCGGCTAGTACCGTAAACGCCTTACGGATATCGCGATCATTTCGGTAGATATTACAGGCTTTGCCTACTCCTTAGTTATAATGTCTATAGTTATATAGTTATATAACCTAGGTTAGGTAACGCCAGGTTACGTAGTCGGGAGTTAGCCTACGCCTCGAGAGCTTACCTCTCGCGGCCCTCGCGCCCTAGACTTCCAACCCTTCGTCGAACAATAGTTATCCAACCTAACCCTTATAGTATACTACCCTTACGCTGTAATAGTTTATTCGACCTATTCCTATAACCTTACTATCTACGAATAGCCTCTCGCCTTCGCCTCGATTAATCTAACGAACCCCGCGCCGAATTATACGACCTTTATCTCGATCCTCGATCCTCGACCTTAAAAAAATCCTCGATCCCCGACTACGAAAATCCTTATATTTATACCCTCGCCCCCGATTAACCCCGCGTTAATTAACCGATCCCCGACGTTAATAGCGAACCCTTTCTTCGTTTTATACGATCTATTACGGTAATATTCGTACCCTACTAAGTAAGTAAGACTATAGGTAAAAATACCCTTTTTTTTTAATCTTACTACTTTCGCTTTTACTCTTTATTTAGTATTTAACCCTATTACTATAGTTAACCCTAGCCCTTTTTAGTAAAAGGGTAAGGATAGCTAGATTATCTTCCCCCTTTTAGCTTAATTTAAGTATAAACTCGATAACCCCGGCCTTATTACGAAAAAGGTTACGAAGATCTTAATTATTACCGGCTACCTTATAACGGCCTTTATAGTCGCCGAATATATAAATATTCCTACCGTTTATAACTAGTTACTCTTTATCCGTAACTACCTCGTTAATATAGTCCTTAGCTTAGTAATATAAAAGGCTTAGTTAATAACCGAGTATATAATCGCTTTAATATATAATACCCTTAGTAACCTCCGTACCGTTAACGCCTTCGAGGCGGTTAAGAACCTACGCCTTTACTCCTATTATAACGATCTTTAAGTATAGGTTAATATTTAATCCTAGGCTATAGCCGCCGCTTTAAATAACCGTAGTATTACCTTTAAGAAGTCCCTTACTAAAGATCCTAAGGCGTTCGACGTTAACGATAAGGATACGATAAAGTATAATACTACCTACGAGAACTAACGTTTTAAGATTAAGATTCGATAGGCCTAGGACTTCTAGGAATTTCCTTTAAAGTTCTAGAAGATTCTTTATATCGCCGGCTTATTCTCTAATTCCGTTTACTAAAGTATTTAAACCGGCTTCGATATTATCCTTAATAACGAAGGGGACCTTACTTAGTAGAAGTAGCCTTTTAACGCTAAGCTTTTAAAAGTCCTCGATACTACTTATTATAACTTTAATATTACCGCGGATACCGAGAAGAAGCTTACCCTCCTCGCCTAAAAGGACGACTTCTTTAACTTTATAGACTTTATTACCGAGTTTATCTCCTTTGTAAATTATATTAAGATTAACGATACTACCCGTATCTACTTTATCCGTAATAAGGTAAACGGCCGTATTTATAAGGCCTTTATCTTCTAGGTTTTATAACTTAATAAAGACGATTAGCCCGGCTAGCTTAAGATTATCTCGTAACTCGCTAAGAATATTAAATACGATAAGTTCCTCTTTAAGTTATACGGTAATAAGCCTAGCGGCTCCGGCTCCGGTAACGGTAATAAGGATTCCTCGGCTCCTAAGAAGGACCCCGACGCGATAAATCTCTTTAATACTCGCGTTAACGGCCTTTAACGCCTATCCCCGACTAAACTTTAATACCGAATTAATAACGGCCTTTATAAGAGATACGGAGGCGCTAGCTATATCGTAGCCTATTATACCCTAGCGGATTACGCCGCTACTACTAACGCTTTAGCTTATAAAAGTACTTAAGGTAAAGGTACCCCTTATAACGGCGGTTATAACGTATACAGAGGCTTCGGTACCTTATATAATAGCGCTAGTATAGGCTATAGCTACGGCTACCTAACTCCCTATACCGCTTAGCCCTAATACTTATAATAATATCCGTAGTAGTAGTTCCCCTACCTTTAATAATATAATATTACCTATATCCGATCTATAGCGACGGACCCTAACTAGTAATAGCCTTTCCCCCTTACCTAGTACGACTTTTATACCGTCCCCTTTAACTATAATTACCTTTTTAAGTTTATTAAAAGCGAGATCTAGAATAACCCCGCCGTTAAAGACTACTAGGGAAAAGAGTACCCTCCTTATTAAATCGCGCTAAAAGGGTAACTGGAAAAGGATAAAGGACGTAAAGGACTTAAATAAATAGACTTATAATTAATACCCTTAGGTAATAGAAGAAGTTAATCTTATTATCCTCCTACCTTTCCTTCTCCGAATATAAAGTATACTATACTAGCCTAGTAAACTCCGGCTATATAGAAAAGGCCTTTATTAATAATAGTTTCGTAAACCTTTACTATATCCCTACCGATCCCCTCCCCTATACTAAACCTTTATTTCTCGCCGACGGCTAGTTATATAATTAAATCCGAAGTACGGTAACCCTTAACCTTTAAATCGGAGCTTATAAGGAAACTATCTCCCTTTTCGTTACGCCCTTCGCTAAAGAATACCTAGTTATACTAAGGATTTCCTAACTTTAGTAGTATAATCCCGCCGTTAGCTAAGATATATTAAACCTAACCTTTACGAACTATAGTTTAACCTACCTTCCTTATAATACCCTAGTACTTACTCTCCGTATTATAAAAGTATTACTTTATACTAACTATAAACTATTAACTATAAAAGACTTTAAGGAGGAAGATAATCTTTATAACGTTAACCTTTACTATATCGCTTATAAAAAAGCTACCCGCTTTAGGTAATAATAAGCTAGGTAGGCTTATACTAAGCCCTTACCGCCCCCCCTGCCCCTTAAGATAATCCCTTAGAACGCTAGGCGCGCCGGTATAATATAAATCCCTACGAAGAAATATATCCCTATCTAACGCTTCTTTATCGAAAAAGATAACGGCGCTCTAGAACTTATTAACCCTAACGATATCCGCTTCCTTAATATCTTTAATTTCTTCCTCCTTTTACGCTAAAAGGGCGTTAAAACTATACGGACTACTATAGGTAAGCTAAATATAACTATTACTAAGATTTATATTAACGTATAACCCTTTATACTCCTAAAGTTAACGGAGGGCGCCTTTAAGGAACTTATACGGGGCGAAAGGGATACGGCTTATTAAAAGTCCGTACTTTCTAAGCCTTACTACGACTTCGTCGATTATATCTTCGTTAACCCTATTACTTTAGGTAAGGACGCCGAGACGTTAAGCCGGATTAACGATAAGGACGCCGCTTAGTTCTTCGTAAAACTAAATAAGGCCCCCTTTATAGATAACGAAATAAGGAAGAAGATACTTATTAAATATTATAACCTTCTTTATATCGCCTAACTATAAGAAGCGGAGAACCTTCCCTTATATTACTCCTACGACTATAAGATTAAGCTAATATTAAAAGCCTTACTCCTATATAGCCGAAATAAACTTATATCCCTTATAAAGTTTACTGTTATTAAGAGATAGCTCGATAATAACTTAGCTAAGGGAAATATCCGCCTATCTATATTAGTTATAATAATTCCTTTCCTCCTTATAAGGAAGCCTAGCGGAGATATCTGGATTTATTAAGACTATCGCGGGATTAATAATATTACTATTAAGAACCGGTACTTATTACTATTAATCCGCGAGACTTTCGATACTATCTATAATATTAAGATTTATACGAAGGTAAACGTTATCTCGGCGTTTAATAAAGTTAGGATCGTTATAAGGGAAGAATAGAAAATAGCCTTTATTATAAGGTTCGGCCTTTATAAGTCCCTCGTTACCTTATTTAACCTTTATAAAGCCTTAGCTACTTTCTAGAGATATATTAACGATATACTTTATAATATCTTTAACGAGTACGTTACCGCTTACCTCGACGATATCCTTATCTACTTTAATAACCTTAAAGATTATATTAAATATATTAGGGAAGTCCTTAAACGCCTTACTAAAGTAGGCCTTTAAATCGACCTTTTTAAGAGTAAATTCTATATTACTTAGATTAAATACCTAAGACTTATTATTACCCTAAAGGGTATCGAGATAAACTCCGAAAAAGTAACGGTAATAATAACCTAGGAGCCGTTAATAATAAGGCGGTAACTATAACGTTTCTTAGGCTTCGTTAACTTTTATTAACGATTTATTTATAACTTCTCCGGCTTAACTAAGTACCTTTATAAATTAACTAAGAAGGACTACCCTTAATAATAAACTAACGAATACTAAAGCTTTTTTAAATCCCTTAAAATAACGTTTTCTATAACCTCCGCCTTTTATATATTCGACTAAAACCGCCGAACGGTAGTAAAGGTTAATACCTTTAACTAAAGTACCGGCGGTACCCTCTTTTAAGTCGGAGACGATAGGGAGCTTTACCTAGTCGCCTACTTCTCCGTTAAGTACTTAGTATAAGAGTATAACTATAATATTTACAATAAGGAGCTCCTAGCTATTATTAAAGTACTTAAGAAGTAACGCCTAAAGCTTAAAAGGACCCGTAATACCTTTAATATTATTATAGACTATAAAAACCTATAAACCTTCGTAATAACTAAGTAACTTACCCCGTACTATATAAGATAGTTAAAGTTCCTCTCGAGATTTAACTTCCGGATCCGGTACCGCCCTAGTATGTTAACTACTATACCGGATACCCTTAATAGGAAGCTAAAGGATATACCGATCGACGAAACCGATAACCGCTTTTATACCTATAACCGGCCTTTAATAAACCCTTATAAATTTAACCCTAATATATATAAAAACTATATAAGCCTTATCCTTACGGCCGCCGATATTAATAACGAGTACCCTTTCGCTATAGAGGTAAACCTTTAGCTTTACGCCTTAAATACCTTAAAATATATCGATAACCTTATCGCCGATAGTTACGAGAAGTTTACCTTACTTAACGAAGTTATAGTAACCTTAAAAGACTCCGAGAATAATAAAGGATAGTTAACGCCCCTTAAAAACCTCCTTTAAATACCTTTTAACGAGTATAAACTAGTATAAGGCTAGGCCTATTATAAGGACCGCTTAATTATAAACCCCGAGGACTATAACTTATAGTTATAACTAATCTATAAGATATATACGTTTATACCTACCGGCTACTCCGGCCGAATTAAGACGTTAGACTTAATAAACCACCGGTATTAGTAGCCGGGCCTTATAACCTTTATAAGGGAGTTTTATAAGGGATACCTTATCTATACTAAAATAAAGCCTTCTCGATCTAAGCCCGTCGGATTCCTTAAGCCTCTCCCCCTACCTCTCTCCCTATAACGGGATATCTTTATCGACTATATTACCCCCTTACTACCTTATACTAGGTAGGGCTATACCTACTAGTATATCGTTATAGTCGTCGATAAACTAACTAAGATATAATACTTTATCGTTACCGAGACCTTAGAAGTAGAAGAACTAATAAATATCTTCCTATAACGAGTTTATAGCCTTTACGGCTACCTAGAGATTATTATCTCTAACCGGGGTAGCTAGTTTATCTTAACGTTTTAACGCGCTTTATTAATACGCCTTAGTATTACCTTCCGCCTCTTATCGGCGTTTTATCTATAAATTAACGGCTAAACCGAAAGGATTAACGCTAAGCTAGAGAAGTATCTCCGCTCTTATATCTCGTAGTCCTAAGACGACTAGGCCGATTAGTTTCCCCTCGCCGAATTCGCCGGTAATAATATAATCTCCGAGACTATAGGAGTAAACTCCTTCTATATTAATTATAGATTCGACTCCCGGATCGGCGTAAAGCCGATAACCCCCTACCCCCTTAACTATTCCGCTTACTAACGCTAGGAGTTCTTTAAAGTAATAAAGATCGCCTACCGTTTTTAAAACGTACTAGATTAAATTAATACCCTTTTACGCTAAGCCTAAGACCGATATAAGTATAACGCTAATACTAAACGGACCGATACTCCGAAGTATAAGGCCGGCGAATAAGTAATACTCGATATAAGGAATATCTTTACTAACCGCTCCTTAGAGAAACTCGCCCTTAGGTAAGAAGGCCTATTTAAGATTACTAAAGCCTTTTTATATATAATTTAGCTATAACTCCCTACTAATATAAAGGTTAATAATACCTTTTATATATAACTTATCCGCCGATAAGTACCGGGTAAAATCCCCGGCTAAGACGTAGTAAAGTAGTAAGTCCGCGTAAATTAAGGCCGTTAAATAGTACGGACCGACGAATTCTATAAAGAATAGTAGTATACCTTTAAAAGGATCCTCGACTACGGCTAAGCCGATAACGGCCGATAAAACTACCTCGTTAAATAAGTTAGTTACGATTAACTAACGTAGTAACTAGCTAGCGATTTAAAGGGCTACGACGATAACTTATAGGAGTTTTACGAAGTAAACCTAGGAAAAGGAAAGCCTTCTACGTAGCTAAAGAAAAAAAAGCCGAGTATAAGTATCTTTACGCCGGAAACGAGTTCCTCCGTACGCCTACCTGTACCCCCGCCTATACCGCGGCGCTCCGTATACCTAAGAAGGGAAGACGGGGCTTAATTACGCCTTTAGCTACTACTTATAAGTATCCGCGTAAAGGCGTAATTACCGAGGAGGGGAGGTAAGTATTATAGGCTTTACCTACTCCTTAGTTATAGTATCTATAGTTATATAGTTATATAACCTGGGTTAGGTAACGCTAGGTTACGTAGTCGGGAGTTGGCCTACGCCTCGAGAGCTTACCTTTTACAGCCCTCGCGCCCTAGACTTCCGACCCCTCGTCGAATAATAGTTATCTAACCTAACCCCTATGGTACGCTACCCTTACGCCGTAATAGTAGAGGCGTTTATATTAAACGTAAGGAGGGACGATACCGTTATAATCTCGACTACTTTCTACGAGATAAACTACTATATATAAGATAAACGAGATACGATAAAGCCCCTTTACGGCGACCCGCTCGGACGCGACGAGCCGGAACTAAGATACCGCGTAGAAATAAAGGTCCCCTAACGATACTACGAGTTCTTAGATATCTTTAGTAAGTATATCTTAGACTAGATTACGCCCCTTTAACTAGGAGTAGATTACTAGATTATCCTCGCCGACGGGGCTAAACTAGAGGACCTCGGATATAGCCCCCTTTATAAGATATTACTCGATAAAATAGAAGCTTATTATAACTATATTATAAAGAACTTAGTAAAGGGCTTTATCGAGAGTAGCTCCGCCTTATAAGCTACCCTAGTTTTACTAGTAAAGAAGTTAAACGGTAGCCTATACTTTTATATAGATTACCGAAAACTAAACGTAATAATATAAAAGGACTATTATCCGCTACTACTAATCGAGGAAACTCTAACGCGGTTATCTAAGGCTAAGATTTTTACGAAACTCGATATCCGCTAAGCCTTTTATAAAGTAAGGATTAATCCGGACTACCTCGATCTTATAATATTCCGGACTTGTTACAGAGTCTACTAGTATAAAGTAATACTATTCGGACTAACGAACGGCCCTTTAACCTTTTAACGTTTTATTAACGATAATATACTAGAATTCCTAGACGACTTTATAAGCGTATATATTAACGATATCCTTATCTACTTAAAGAATAAAGCCGAATATAAAGTTTATATTAAGAGAGTCTTAAAACGCTTACGCGAACTTAGCCTCTAGGCTGATATTAAGAAGTACGAGTTCTACGTTACCTAGACTAAGTACCTAGGATTTATCGTAGGAAAAGATAGTATATCTATAAACCCCGATAAGGTCTTGGTAGTAGCTTATTAGTAACCTCTAAGTAACCTTAAAGGTATCTAGTCCTTTCTAGGATTCTATAACTTCTACCGGAAATTCGTATATAACTATAATAGAATCGTACGACTACTAATAACTCTATCTAAAAAAGGCTAGGCCTTCGTTTAAAGCGACGACTATTAGATAGCCTTCGATTAGCTAAAGTAGTTACTATGCTCGGCCCCGATCCTCCGATATTAGGAGTACGGTTACGAAACGAGAGTTAAGACCGATACTTTAAACGGAGTCCTTATAGGAATACTCTCGTAACTATACGACGGCGACTAGTTACCGGTCGCTTACTACTCGGAAACGATATAAGGCCCTAAGCTAAACTACGGCGCCTAAGATAAGGAGATACTCGCGGTCGTTAAGGCCTTTATCTATTAGCGAGCGGAACTAATCGGCTTATAAACCGACTTACCGTTTACGATCGTTATAGATTATAAGGCCCTCGAGTATTTTAGTACGAAGCGCCTCTTTAATATATAATAGGCCGGCTAGGCCGATCTTATAATATAGTATAGCTTCGTAATTACGTATAGGCTAGGCTTTAAAAATATCGTCGCCGATACGTTATTAAGGAAGACCGAGGAGGTTTATACTTAGTAGTAGAAGAAGGATACCGCGTATACTATAAGATTATTCCGCCTTAAAGGGGAGGAGGAGGGTAACGTCGTAATCGTAGACCTTAATATATAGTAGCCTTTTATCGTAGTCCTCGACGAAGTATTATTCTAGCCGATAGTCGTAATTCTAGATAAAGGAACCCCGTTAAATAACGACTCCGGATTTAAGCTAATAGACTACCTCCTTACGAGTAATAAGACGGACGAAGACTTAAAGTAATTCTATACCCTAGCTAGAGAATCGAAGTAAGACTTTTCGCTACTTAATAATAGTATCCTATTAAAGTATAGCTAACTAGTAGTACCGGACTTCGAGAACCTCCGTATAAAGGTAATCCGCGAACTATATAACTAACTAACGGCCGGCTACTTAGGACGAAATAAGACTAGACGGTACGTCGCCGCCTAGTATTAATAGCTAGGCCTTACTAGTAACGTCGATCGATATATAGCGAACTATATTACCTATAAAAGCTTAAAGGTCTCCCGCGATAAAACCCTAGGATTCCTATACCCCCTGCCGACGCCTCTTAGGTCGTAGTAAAGCCTCGCGATAGACTTTAAGGAATTCCTAAAAGATAAACGTAGATTTAATAACGCTTTAGTTATAGTAAACTAATTAAGTAAGTAATCGTAAATTATCCCCTACTATAAAATAACGACCGTTAAAAACGCTACGAGGATATACTACGAGGGACCCTATCGTATTCTCGGACTATTATAGGATATCGTCTCCGACTGTAGACTATAATTTATTATAGACTTTACTAACGAGCTAGTAATAATCCTAGGCGTTACCTAAAGACTCTTATCCTCCGGTTATAAATAAACCGCCGGTTAGGCCGAGATTATAAATAAGTACCTCGACTAATATCTCCAGCTATTTATTAACTACTATTAGGATAACTAGTTAAGCGTAGTCCCGGTAATAAATACTATCTAGGTATTTACTATATACGATAGTACTAGTCTCTAGCCCTACGAGACCTTAATAGGATACCTTATACCCCTTGCTTTTAATTAGTAGAACCGGACTAACTTATAAAACCCGAACCTTATATACTCGGAGCGGCTAAGTCGTAAGGAAGCCTAAATAATCGCCTAAACGATCTAAGACTACTACGAGATAATACGTCGATTAATTGTAAAGGCGAACGAATGGAACTATTGGTAAGCGAATAAGTATCGTTAAGAGCCGGACTTCTATATTAGCGACCTCGTATTTATTATAAAGAAAATATAGTAAACGAATAAACCGAACGATAAACTCGACTTCCCTCTAACGTAGTAATACTTCCGTATTAAGGAAATAGTCGGCTTCTCGTATCGGCTCGAGATATTAAAGGGATAGTAAGGGATAGACGTCTTCTATACTAACCGCCTAAGGAAGTATGATAATAACCCCCTCCTAGGGTAAAAGATACCGTAACTAGCCGCCGACGATGTCGACGGGTATTAGGAGTAGGAGGTCGAAAAGGTTTTTACGTTAAGATTATATTATAAAAGGCTTTAGTATTAAGTCTAGTAGAAAGGATAGGACCCCGACTTAACTTAATATCTAACTAGTAACTTCCGTAACGCTATAAATAAGCTAATTAACTTCTACGCTAATAACTTAAAGAGACTAGGGCCCCCGTTAAGGTTAATAAAATAGAAAAGGATAATAAACTAAGATAAGGAAGTAGTAGATTACCCCGATAACGAGAAGCCGGTCCCGGAATCGAGTAAGAATCGGATACGGTAGTCCGTAAGGTTAATAAGGAAATAAGGGAATTCGGCGTGATTTTTTCGTAATTAACGGCTCGCTAGGAGCCGGTTTAGCGTAGTTAGTAACGGGTTAGGACCCCGGAGTAATCGCGTTAACCCGAATCCCTAAGGTATCTCCCCTTTATTAGGAAAAGCTAGATCGTTAGTTCGACCCCCGTATACGGTACCTTTTTTTTAGAGGGAAGGGTAGTTACGGCGCCTATAGCTCCTATTAACTATCGCCTTACTTTAGTACTGTAGTCTGTACGCCGTATGGCCCGTACCTCCGTACATATCTCGTAATCGAGGATCGAGGCCTCTCCTCTCTCCTCTTCTCCTTAGCTTAGTTTTCCGCTTCGTAGATAGCCAATTGTAGTATTGTCTTAATTAACTATCTAGTACCGTGACACTTATAGTAAAACGCGCTATACTATAATCCCCTATATAATTAGAGTCGGAGAATGTAAGGATACCGAGGTCTTCGTTTCTATCCTTACTTTTAGTAAAGGTAATCTCTAAGTTAAGAACTTCCTTAAGGTATTATAATATACGCTTTATACTTACGTCGTAGGTTTCTTTTAACTTTACTATATATCTAGCCTAAAGGCTAGTAGCGAAGCTAATATCCGGGCGCGTAATATAGGCCGGATAAATAACCTACCTAACTTTAAAAGTATAAGCGGTAGTAAACTCGTCGTCGCCCTTATCGCCGTTAGGGTAGGGTATTACAGCCTTTATAGCTACAGGGTCGGTTAACGTTTTATATAGTTTACTATTAGCGAAACCTATATCCTTTAAGATCTTATAAATATATATATCTTAAATAATAGTAATAAAGTTATCCGTATTTATAATCTAGACCCCTAGGAACTACTCCGCCTCCCCTAGGTCCTTAATAGATAATAAGGTTACGATATCCTTAATAAAGGCCTCGCCGACCCTTTAATTAGCGTAAAAGATAAGGAAATTATCTATAAAGGAAGTTAGAATTATATTAGACTTCTAGTTAATATATACGGCCGTATCTAATATAAGCGGCTTAAACTTAATCTTAACCGCTTCCTTATAAACCCTTTCCTACTAGTTATACCTTACTTACTTTAAACTATATAACGGTAGTAATAATTATAAGACTTTACCCTTTTACTACTTATAGGCCTTAACCTCCTCCGGATAGTCTTCGAAATACTTATCGAGTATCTTAAAAGGTTTTATAAATACCTTTTCCTTAAGAGGTACTTTATTAAGGTAAGCGAGTTTAAAGTTAATTTAAAGTATATACTAGTACTTAATTACGGCTAGGATAAGTAAGATTCGCTATAAGAAAGACCTCGCTGTAAAGGTAAAGGTCTTATTATAATTAATCCCTTTCCTTTAGCGGAAGCCGCGCGTTACGATATAAGCTTTAAACTTCTCTACCTCGCTTACCGAGTTAAGCTTCTTCTTTATTACCTACTTACTATCGAGCGGCGTTATACTATACGGCGTAAGCTTATAAGCGTCCTCCTTATCGAGGAAAGTAAAGGTATTACGTTATAGTATATTAGAGATCTCCGAGTAAATACTTTACTTTTACTACTCCTACTCGCCGGAGCGCTATACCTTTATAATCGGCGAGACTAGCCCTCCGTAATAAACGTAGAACTCCTAGTCTTTTAGAAATACGTCCGGCTAGTTAAGAAGGTAATAAAGTTAAGTATTATCGCTAGTTTATAACTTACCTTAAAGATCCTCGTTTATCTAATTATTACCGGCTTCCCTAGCCGGAAAGGACTCTCCTATAAGACTAGCCGTTAGTAAGTCGACTTAATCTTATAATATAAAAGTATTATAGGCTTTTAAAGTAACGAACGCTATAGCCTCGGTAGTTTAAACCTACCCTATAAGAACTATATCCGCGATTACGGCCCGGCGCCGTTTTTAGTTAAGTATCTACCTTTATATATATTCCGGTAGCGACCGAATTACCGGCTTATTAGCCTTTTTATCTTTATTTTATTTATAAAGTTCCTCGTAGAAAACGAGGTTCGGCGTAACTATTATCTTCTTAGCCTTAATAGCCTAGACCTCGTATATATAAAACCTTACGTATCCTAGTAAGATACCTTCCTATTTATAAGGGTTTATCTTCTAGGACTATACTCGCTTCTCCTTCTTAATATATACGAAGACCTTAGCCCTTAAGATCCTTTTATTCTTATTAAAAAGCCGGTTATTTTAACCGGGGAAGATATAGTCCTACTAAGCTTAGTAGGGGACTTTTCCCTTAAGTACCGTAGTATAAGTAGTATTAAGAAGATCGACTACGGCTTTAAGGATATAGTTTTAAAATACCGTTAGAATACTTATTTAAATCCCTATCCGCTGTACTATATTTTATACTATACTAATATACTTCTCGGCGGTACCGTTTTAATATTAGTAATAAGGGGTTAATAGATTAATCTAGATTCCGTACTTAGCGATATAGTCGTTAAACTTTTTACCGTTATACTCCCCCCCCCTATTAATATAGATCTAGGTTAGCCGATCGGCGGTCTCCTTAACGATTTCCTCGAACTTTATAACGAAAGTTACCTATATATCCTTCTTTTCTTTAGTAAAGAAGATAAACTTATAGCGTATAGTATTATCTACGATTATTACGAAGTATTTATAGTTATTAACGGAGATAGGCCTAATTATACCTATATCGATATAAAGGCTATGCCCCGGAATAAACTTATACTATTATAAGTCTTTTAAGGTAATTTTATAGTTAAAGCTAAGATCGTATACCTTATATAATACCTCTGTAAAGTCCTTAAAGTCGATAAGGATACTATCCGTAAACTAGATCGTCTTACGGAAATATTCGAGGCCGGGGTAGCCGAGGCGCCGGTACTAGAGCTATTAGAGTTCCGTAGATAAAAGTATAAGCTTCTTCCCGCCCCCCTTAACCTCCGGCTTCTCTATACCGAATAACTATAAGTAGAAGCCTTACTTCTTAATATTTACAAGCGTTACTATAAAGCTATTAAGATCCGTAATCTTATCTTTATTTAGATAGCCGCTAGCCTTATAAAACCGCTCGCTTAAGAAGATATTTAACGGAAACTTATTAATTAAGATAGTATAGTTTAACGTAACTATTTTATAACTCTTATCGGAGCCGATTAAGACGACCTCCGCCCTACCGATATATATAAGGTATATTACGCCGGCCTCTATATAGACCGCGATCTCCGTTATATACTTAGTATAAAGGCTAGCCTTAAACTATTTACGGTTATTAATAGTATATAAGTCTATACCTATATTAAATAACTACTTATCGCGCTAAGTTAATAAGCTAAAGCTTACCGAGAGCGACTATAAGACTATAAGTTTAAGTACTAATATACGCGTTTAACTAAGATTAAGGACTTTTAATTAAGAACCTTTTATAGTTACGCCGTAAGCGGCGGCCGTTACGCCGGAGCGCTAGGGTTTATTATTAATTAGGCCTAGTTAACGTCGATCGGGGCTAATAGCTAATCCTTTTTTAAAATCGTTAAATATAGCTATAAACGCCGCTATACCGTTAGGGGTAATCTATAAGGTATAGGCGTAATCGTTACCTTTAAGTACCTTTAGCTACTCGGTAGCTACCGAGGTTTATATATAAGCTTAAGCCTTACCCCTTAACTTACCGGAGTCTCCTTTTAACGAGCGGTATTTAGCCGCCTAGTAGCTAGGCTTACTATACTTATTATAATTACCGTTACGAATAATAGTACCGTCTTTACGCTTTTTAAGTTTAATCTTACTACCTTTAGCCTTCGGATTAGTTATCTCTTAGTTATAGGACTTCTTCTCCTTATTATACTTACCCTTACTATTATAATCGGACTTATAGGACTTACCTTAACGGTACTACTACGAGATAACGGCGTTAATAAAGTCCTTATAAATCTTTACTATACTAGGAAGTATAAGTCCCTTAAAGCGGTTACGAATTTTATTAACCTACTCCGGTATAGAATCTTTTATATTTTTAAAAAAGATAAACCTTTAAATAGTATTATCTATTATAAGGCTAACGGCTATAAGTTTAGCTACTAGAATAGTAAACTCCTACGACTAAATACGGCTATCCGAATTATTACGGAAGATATACTTATAAAGCTTATCTATAAGGAGTTATTACGCTATAGGGCTAGTTAACTTAAAGTAGGAATTAATTTTATAAAGAATTATACGACCGTTAAAGTCTAGGAAGTTTATTACCTCCGGCTTAAGTATAGCCGCGAGTTTTATTCTTATATAGATATTAGATATCTTATCTAAGCTTACGAACGCCTCGTCGTCGCGGATTCCGTAAACCTTTAACTAGATAAATATAATCTAAATCTACCTATCGTAAGTATCCTTACCGGATAAGTAATTACCCTTATTTATCTTTAAAGGCTTTTACTAAACGGAGCGGGGGCTTCCCGCGGAAGTATAGCCTTACCCTAATAGCGGCGGCGACCCCGGCGGAGATAGGGAACCCGACGGTAACCCTAGGGGACTAAGTACGTAAGTCGATAGGGGTAATAACGGGTAGAACGGCCTAAGCGGGGGCCCGGGGGATAGGCCGGGAGGTTTAGCTATATAGGACTATAATAACTTATAGGGGTATTAAGGCTAAGGGGCGTAGTATTATAACGTTACGAAAGGAGGCTAGTATACTTATTAAGCCGGATACTATTAGGGTATCGGCGAAGCCGGTAAAACTAAGGTAAACGGTAAGCTCGACGTCGGGCCTAGGGTAAACTACGGCTAGTAAGGTTAGAAGTACGATAGTACCGGGGCTAAGGCCGGGGTTAAAGCTAAGGCCGGCTAAGCTAATAAGGCGTATAATAGGCCCGGGGTTAAAGCCGGCGAAGTAGCCCGCTTCTAGTAATTAAAGCTACCGGCGAAGTACTACTACTAAGTAGAGGTAACGTATAACGGCGCCGGAGTTAACGAGGGCGAATGTAAAGTAATTCGCTTCCCCTTATTTATAAGGATATCTTTAAAAATAACCGGCGTAAACGCCGCCGCCGAAGACTTACGGCGCTTAATCTTAGAGCGAGACCTTAGTTAATAAGGCTTAGCGGTATACGTAATACGCCCTTAATCTCCTTACTATTCCGATATAGCTACTACTACCGCCGGATACCTATAGGCGGGATCCTACCCTTCGATTATAAGTACCTCCTCCGGCTTATACGCCGTAAACTTAGACTTAATAAAAGGGTCCGTAAAGGCGACCTTCTTACCCTCGGCTTTAGATAAAGATATAGTATTAGTAACGTAGTCGGGAATAACTTTACTACTATAAGAGGCTAGTACTACTTATATTACTACGGAAAAAGTTCGGCGTAGCTAGGCTTATAACTTATTAAAAGGTATAGCTAAAGTAGTATATTTAGTAATATAACTAAATTACTTTAAGTTATATATAAAGATCTAAACTAAATACTAGGCCTAGATAGGGCGCGCCTCGGTTAAATATAAGTGTAGCGCCTTTATCTATCTGTATATCTATCTGGACGATTCCCTGCCCTTTCAGGGCTAATCTGGGGGATTCCAGTCCTTTCACTTTGCCTGAGCGACTGCAGGTCCGTGCCTTGCATCGCCCCTTTCATGATTCCTGACAGAAAGGATGTCCAGAAGGTACCCCTTTTCAGTTGTTGACGCAGAGTTGGCCGGGTGTCCCACAGTGTGTCCGCCAGTCAGCACAGTGCAGGCTTGGCACTTGCTGTCAAGGTTGAAGGAACGCGACGCGCATCGCGGGGTCCCGATTGACGACATCCACTGAAGAGCAGCCACAAAGGTGTCGGTAGCAGCACCAAACGCCCTTAACTCCGAAACGGCCACCCCAAACGACCTAACCAGCGAGGGCTCACGGCTCACCGTCGCCTCCCGCCCTCGGCACGGCACTCGGTCGGATGTAACAACCACCATTCTACATCTTCGTCGCGGGGCCTTGAGAAATGGCCTACATCGCCCCCATCCACAGGCCCACGAGCGTGCGCCATGCCATCTCTAGCCATCTGCTCTCGGGCGACGAGGAGAGTCTGGTGCTGGCGTAGGACCCCCCTCCCTCCATCTTCAACGCCAAAGCTAACACCCCCTTTCCCAGGTACGCCAATCGGATCGAGATATGGCGCCTTTCCAACGAAACCCTCGTCAAGACGCACTCCAAGATCATCAATGGCTCCATCTCGATGCTCCAGAAGCTGCGGCCCAAGGACCACCAAACCGACATCCTCTTCGTCGGCACCGAGCGCTTCGAGCACTTCACGCTCGTGTGGAACCACGCCCTCGGCCAGCTCGACACGCTCGAGACCTTCCGCGACCCCGGCGAGCACCACATGCGCGACTCGCTCAGCCACGACAAGTGCCTGGTGGATCCCGACGGCCGCTATCTGGCCATGCACCTGTGGGAGGGCGTCATGACCATCATGCGCCTCAAGACGTCGATTCGCAGCAAGGTGCAGGACCTCGAGTGGATGGACCAGGTGCGTCTCTCGGAGCTGTTTGTGCTGGCCAGCGCCTTTCTGCACACCGAGACGGGCCACCCCAAGATCGCCCTGCTGTACAAGACGCGCGCCGACGCCGCCGACGCCAAGCTCGCCACCTACCGCCTCACGTCCGACGACCGCAACACGCAGGCCTCGCGCTTCGACGCCGCCCGCGACCGCGAGATGGACATGGACGTGGCCGACCCCGCCGCCGGCATGCTCATCCCCGTGCGCAAGGTCCAGGAGGAGGTCAAGCGCCACAACTTCCGCAACGTCGAGTCGGCAAAGGCGCACCTCGGCGGCCTCATAGTAGTGGGCGAGACGAGGTTGCAGTACATTGACGAGGTGACCAAGCGCAAGGTTCATTCGGTGCTCGACCGCGCCTGCATCTTTGTCGCCTGGGCCGAGTACGACCCTACACACTACCTGCTGGCCGACGACTATGGGACGCTACACCTGCTTTCCATCCTCACCGAGGGCGTCGAGGTGCGCGGCATGCAGGTTCGCCCCGTCGGGACCACGTCGCGCGCGAGCGGCCTTGTATACCTGGGCGGCGATCTGCTCTTTGTGCCGTCACACTATGGGGACTCGCAGCTGGTGAAGCTCGACTTCAGTGACCGCAAAAAGCCAAGACTACAGGTCCTCCAGACACTATCAAACATCGGGCCCATCCTGGACTTTGCCGTGATGGATATGGGAAATAGAGAGACTGATAGCCAGCTTGGGAACGAGTACTCGTCCGGCCAGGCCCGTATTGTCACTGGCAGCGGCGTCTACAAGGACGGGTCGCTGCGCAGCGTGCGCAGCGGCGTCGGGTTGGAGGACGTTGGCCTCCTGGGCGAGATACCCCTGGCGCGCTCCCTGTTCTCGCTGGCGTCGGACGGGTCGGCCAAGGTGGATACATTGGCTGTCTCCTCGCTCGCTGAGACGCGGATATTCCGGTTCGACGCCGGTGGGGAGGTGGAGGAGGTCAACGCGTACGGGGGCATGGCCCTGGACCAGCAGACGCTACTCGCCAAGAATCTACCGGGCGGGCGCCTCCTGCAAGTCACGGCGGTTGCGGCCAACCTCATTGACGGGGACAGCGGCATAGTACTGTCGGCATGGTCCCCGGGGGAAGGCGAGATGATCACCAACGCATCCGCAAACGACAAGTGGCTGCTACTGTCAGTAGAGGGCACCAGTTTAGTGTCTCTCAACCTGGAAGACCTTTTACAAACAGTCCACGAAAAGAACGTAGGCAGCGATAACGAGATTGCGTGCGTCCACGCCGCGCCCCAGTTCCCGGACATTGGAGTGGTGGGCTTCTGGACCTCGGGTACCGTCTCCATCGTCCGCCTCCACTCCCTGGAGCCCATGTACGGGCAGACGCTGCGGAGGACCAAGGAGGACTCGTCAATTCCGCGCGACCTGGCCCTCGTGCAGATGCTCGACCCCGACGTGGGCGGCCCGACGCTCTTCATCGCCATGGAGGACGGCAACGTCGTCACCTTCCGCGTCGGCGCGGACTTTTCGCTGTCGGCGCGCAAGAGCGTCATCCTCGGGACGAGGGAGGCGCGCTTCCACCTCCTCCCGCAGCGCACCGGCGTCTACAACATTTTTGCGACGACGAACCATCCCAGTCTGATCTACGGTGACGAGACCAGGATCGTCTACTCGGCCGTGACGGCCGAGGAGGCCGCGTGCATCTGCCCCTTTGACGCCGATGCGTTTCCCGACTGCATCGTGGTCGCCACGGACTCGGAGCTGAAGATTTCGAGGATCGACACCGAGCGGCGCGCGCACTTGCGGTCCCTGCCGATGGGCGAGACGATACGGCGGATCGCGTACTCGCCCCGCGAAAAGGTGTTTGGCCTCGGCTGCATCAAGCGGGAGGTCTCGCATGGCGAGGAGATTGTGCAGAGCTCCTTCATGCTTGTGGACGAGGTGCTCTTTGACCGGGTCGGCAAGGCGTTCCCGTTGGGGCTGCCCGGGGTGACGGAGCTGGTGGAAGCCGTCGTCTGCGCCGAGATGCGCAACTCGTACGGGGAGCCGGCCGAGCGGTTCTTTGTGGGCACCAGCTTCCTGCCGGACCCGAACATGACGGCCGATGCCGTCTCTCGCGGGCGGATCCTGGTGTTTGGGATTGATAGGGACAGGAACCCGTACCTGGTGTTTGCGCAGGACCTCAAGGGCGGGTGTCGCTGCTTGGCTGTCATGGGGAACGACCGGATCGTGGCGGCGCTGACCAAGACGGTCGTGGTGAGCGAGTACAAGGAGGAGGACTCGACCAGCGGGAAACTGACGTGGATGGCGTCGTATCGGCCGTCGAGCTACCCGATTAGCATAGCAGTTCACGGGAAGCTTATCGCGGTGGCGGATCTCACGAGGTCGGTTTCGCTGGTGGAGGTGGAGCTGGGGAGTCCGGCAAAGATGGTGGAGGTGGCAAGGCACTTTCAGTCAGCGTGGTCGACCGCTGTCTGCCACATTGGGGGGGATTCGTACCTCGAGGCGGACGGAGAGGGCAATCTACAGGTTCTGCGACGGAATGCGGACGGGGTGACGGAGGAGCAACGACGGCGGATGGAGATGACCAGCGAGATGAACTTGGGCGAGATGGTGAACCAGATCCGGCCCATCTCGGTTGAGACCAGTCCAGGGGCCTTGATCACTCCGAAGGCATTTTTGGGCACGGTACGTTGCGGATTGCGTGTTGGGGTGATGGGGATATTTACTAACAGTGTGCAGGTCGAAGGCGGCATCTACATGTTTGGGTCGGTTGCAGCCCATGCCCAGGAGCTGCTCCTTACCTTCCAGACCAGGCTGGCGAATGCGATACAGACGCTTGGGGATATCGACTTTAACGCGTATAGGGCGTTTAGAAACAGAGAGCGAGAGGGGGAGGAGCCATTCCGGTTCCTCGACGGCGAGCTACTGGAGAGGTTCTTGGACGTGGATGAAGCCGTGCAGCATCAGATTTGTGACGGTCTTGGGCCAACTGCTGAGGACATGCGTAACATGGTGGAGGACCTCAGACGGATGCACTAGAAGGGTACGTCTTAGAAGGCGCAAAAGTAGACGGGAGATGTATAAGAAACATGGATGAGTGAAGCTGTGCAAATCGATGAGATCACCAATGTGCGTGAGGTCTTGGCGTGTCTGCCAGCCGGCAAAGCGGGAGATTTCGGACCGGGGCACCCTTCCGACCAATCAGCGCCCCGCCAATATGACCCTACTGCCTCAGGCCGCCAATCCTCGTCCCAAGCCAGGCGGAAGTGGAAACTGAAGCTCGGCCCAGAAAAACCTCAGCTCACTGGAATCTGGCGACACAGAGAGGAGAAGCAGCGAGAGAGCTCCCCAATTCCACTCCAATTGAACCCGCCCCCCCCCCCCGCGACCGACCGACCGACCGACCGCGTCCCCGCCCCGAACCCAAGCAATGGCTGCGTCCCTCACCTCGGCCGCCGCGCGCGGCGCCACGGCCACGGCCCTCCGGACGACCCGCACCCTGAGCACGGCGGCCGCCCTCCGCGCCGGTGCCGGCTCGTCGACCTCGAGCTACCAGAGCCCGTTCAAGGGCACCACCGACACCAACAAGATCCCCGACTTTTCAAAGTACATGTCCAAGGGCTCGGGGAGCAAGAACCAGCTGTACGGGTACTTTATGGTCGGCACGCTCGGTGCCATCTCGGCCGCCGGCGCCAAGTCGACGATCCAAGGTGAGTCTGGGGCTTGGGGAGGGGGGGCAAGATGGGAGACGGGGAGAAGGCGGGCGGGGGTTGGGGACGGCCGCAATCAGGCATGGGAGGGTTGGAGGTGGAGGGGGGGAGGGTGGTGGTGGTGGTTGAGGGAATACCCACGGAGGACACGGGCTGACGATGTGGTGATGCGCAGAGTTCCTCAAGAACATGTCGGCCTCCGCCGACGTTCTGGCTCTGGCCAAGGTCGAGGTTGACCTCGCCTCGATCCCCGAGGGCAAGAACGTGAGTCTTTTCCCCGCGCCCAACGGATGAGGAGGGATGGCGGCTGACCGGGGGACGACGATGCTACAGGTTATCATCAAGTGGCGCGGCAAGCCCGTCTTCGTCCGCCACCGCACCGCCGCCGAGATCGAGGAGGCCAACAAGGTCAACGTCCAATCACTACGCGACCCCCAGACGGACGACGACCGCGTCAAGGACCCCGAGTGGCTTGTCATGCTTGGTATGTTTGTGCTGCTGTGCAGATCCGGGGAGCCTTGCCGGAGGGGGGAACATTTGTTTCGAGGGGACAAGAGAGAACGGATGACTGACCACGGATGACACAGGCGTCTGCACACATCTCGGATGCGTGCCCATCGGCGAGGCGGGCGACTACGGCGGTTGGTTCTGCCCCTGCCACGGATCCCACTACGACATCTCGGGCCGCATCAGGAAAGGACCCGCCCCTCTCAACCTCGAGGTTCCAGAGTACTCGTTCGGGGACGACGGCAAGCTGGTGATTGGTTAAGCAGGACGCACGGCGACAAAAGGATGTATTAATACGCATGGGGCGGGCGGAGAGGGAAAGAGAAGAATGCGGTTTCGGGGTTCCCACGCCCTCTCCTCGACCTATAGACGCTGGGAAGCTCGGAGTGAGTGCTGCTGCTGCTGCTGCTCCTTGGGGGCTTTGGGCATGTCTTTTTTGTTTCCTCGCCCTCTCTCTCCCTAGACTTGACCTCTGGCTTCTCTTGGCCTGCCGATGTACAAAAAAGAGAACAAGACCGTTGGAGCATCAAAACATATCAAGACCCCGAGTTTCCAATTCTCCCGAGTCTGGCGTGGCCTGTCTTGAGTGTTGGGGATTGTGTCCTCTAGCGCACTGCGCCGGGCGACTGGTGATGGTAGAGGCATCGGGGAGAGGAAAGGTGGGGAGGTGGATGACAGCCATTAAGTTCTGCTGTCCACATCAAACGGTGACTGGACATGGCATCAAACGTGGTTTGGGGTGTGGCAGACGGGCTCGGCACCTAGCCCGAGGATGTGGTGTGGTGACCCAGCAGCGCAAACTCGTGTCACTATCCCCTGGCCTTCGGGACCTTCAAAAGCGAGGCCCGGGGTGCATGTGGTGGCCATGACCCCCACAGAGAAACAGCCTGAACATTGGACCTCCATCATGGGATGGGGGATGACGAGATGATGGTCGTGTGCGCATGGCTGAAAGCTCGAATCTCATCTCAACTCACCAAACCCCCGCGACGCCCGCTGCGCATCCCCCCTCTCTCCCCCTCGATGGAGATCATACACCGTCAACCACCAGGGAGGAGAGGCTCTCACGGCCCACGGCAACGCCAAGCGGGAGCGGCACCATGGCATTGCAGTGCATTGTCCAGCGCATGCCCTGATTGACATGAGCAAGTCTGGACGCAGAGGATGGACATGTTTCCTATACACGGCGGGGAGGCATGGGAAATTGGGATTCACGGCAATGTTGGTTCGCCGTGCTGGTTGGGTTGGTGTTTGCGGTAGTATGTCCTGGGGATCATATCAGGCGTTGCTGTCGTTTTGCTCAAGGTCAGTTAGGTCTGCGGGATGGGCGAGAGGGAAACATTGGTGACGCATTTTGGTTTTGGGGTTGGATTCGGACGGTGATGCGACTGTAGTAGCGGGGAATGATGGGTTGGTGATCGGGGGAGCTCTGTTGTTTCTCTTGGGTTCCTGGACGGATATCGTCCCTTCTTGGGCATTGCTCGAGGTTTGTTGGGATGAAAAGATGGCCGTGTGTCGATGTTGGCGGAGGTCATGGAAATGTCTTGCCCAGAATCATCACTCGGCAGTTCCCCATCTCCTCGACGCCGCACCGACTTGCTGCCAGGCGAGTTTGGCCATCCCTCTCATTTCGATCCCTCGGATTCCCATACTCCCAGACCTACCCGGTCCTTGATCTGGAGTGCGAGCTGATGCCCTCGGTGACCAGGTGACGTCGACGGCGCTTCAGCTCACGCAAGGCGTCAGCGCAAAACTCGGAAGCCTTCCGGACTGTCCCCAAGCAGAGGCCATGCTGCCGAGATTGGGTCGCGGGCCATGCGCTGCAGTTGGAACGGTTTGCGTCTTGTCTGAAGAATTCTCCGGTCCAAGATCGATTCTGTTCCAAGCGGGCGCGCTAACAGATCCGCGGCAGATCACAGAGGGGATGAGATAGCGGCGCTTTAGCGAGACGGCGCCCCTTAGCCCCTGTAACCCCGGGATTCTTGGCGGGCTTCACCTCTGGAGCGTGCCTGCATGCGGCTCCGCTTCCTCCCCCACTCGGCGACGTGAGACGAACAACGTCCCACGTCCCGTCTGATCTGATGCCAACCGCCAAAACCACGATCGCCTCAAACACGACCCCGGCACCAAACATTTCTGCTCACGAGGAGAGGTACCTCGGGCCAGCTGATTCGCCCATCTGGCTGGGCTCGGCAGAGTCCACCGATCGAACACACCAACTCCCCCTCTGCCTGTCCCCGAGCACATGGCCAGCTCAAGCCACCGCCGTCGTGTGGAGTTCGACGAGGCTTCTTCAAACATTCTCTGCAGCTTTGGCTTGTCCTCCGAGCTCAAGCTGCTGTCAGGGTCTGGGGAAGGTCCAGCCACCATCTCGAGATGACGAGGTGACCTCTGACCGTCGACAACAACCCACCAAGCTGGTTTCCTCCACCCTTAGCATCATCGCTATGCAAATCAACCCTCTCCCCTCGCCAAGTGGCTGATATGATGCGTCCTGCCATCTCGGCAGCACTACCGAAGATCGTCGCCCTTGACTCTACGGGCCATGATCTTCCAGACTCCTGCTCCTGGATGACGGTTGGGGACAAGATGGGCAACGAGGTCCAAGCCATCCGACTTCCAAACATCCACTGCGACTTGCTACCCGAGCCACCTATAGGGCGCCCTGCCGAGGGCCTCCCGCCATCTTGGCAACCCGTCGACGTTCGAGATGACCCCTGCTGCGGGACGAGCGCTTGACGTGCCCGCCATGCAGCATGTCGAGCCAGCCCTTGAGGAGGCATGTCGTTCCGGATTGCAGCGCACCCGGCCGCCCCCCAGCGCGGCGGCACCCAGTCCCAACCGCCTGCTGGGACGCTGGTCTCCTTGGCTACGTAGTCCAGGGTGAGCAGACCAGGATCATGCCCCGTGCCTTGAGACGACCCTTCCCGTCCGATCATCGCCGCCGTCTCTCATGCCCGTATAAGACACCACGGCCTCTCTGGAAGATATGCCTCTTGGTCTTTCTTAACTCACGCTCTTTCGTCTTTCGCATTCTCTTCCTTTCCGGTCCAGTTCTGTGAACTTTTTCGTTTCCTCTACATTCTTTTCAGGCCGGACCTCTTTTATACCAAACGTACATACTTTTGCGTCGATCGCTCTCACAAACACACCCACCCTTTTTCAACATGAAGTACGAAGTCGCCCTCCTCAGCCTGGCCAGCGTGGCCAGCGCCCGCGATGTCGCCAAGTTCTGGGGCAAGATGGGCCCAGCGGGCCTGGTGAGGCGCGAGGTGCCCCAGGAGCACTCGCACGAGGCCATCCTCCGTGCTACCAACGTGTTCCTCAAGCTCGACAACCCCCTCGAGATCCAGGACGCCGTATTTTCCCTCCTGGGCAACGCCGCCGCCGCCCTCGGCGCCCCCAACGTCGCCAACCTCAACTGCCTGCAGCAGATCGTCGCTGACCAGGCCTTCACCAACGCCAAGGCGGCCGGTGATCTGGACGGCCAGATCAACGCCATCCTCTTCCGCGCCATCGAGAAGAACACCCTCACCGTCGGCGAGCTCAGCGTAAACTGCGACGAGGCTGCGGTCAACCCCGAGATCGACGCCCTCCAGCAGCACCAGGACCCCGCGGCCGCCGGTGCCACCGCGATCAACGCCGCCATTGAGCTGGCCGCTGCCGTCCAAATCGCCTCCATCGGCGGTGACCCGCTCCTTGCCCTGCAGTCCGCCACGTTCGCCCCTGGCGAGGTATGTCTCTTCTCACACCAAACATGAACCTGTGAGATTCTAACAAGCCCCAGATCGGCGACCCCACCGCCGCCGGCAACACCTGCAACGACGAGACCGACCCCATCGGGTGCATCATCTCCCAGAACCTCCTCACCCCCGTCGTCTCCGAGGCTGAGATCCTCGCCGCCGTCGCTTCCGCCGGTGCCGGTGCCGGTGCCGCCGCCGGCGCTGGTGCCGCTGCTGGTGGTGCTGCCGCCGCTGATGCCGCCGCTTGCGCCGCCCAGGGTGCCACCGCTGGTGCTGCCACTGCCGGTGCCGCCACCGCCAACGCTGGTGCCGCCACCGCTGCCACGGGCACCGTCAACGTCCAGTCCTTCACCGGCGCCCTCGGCGCCCCGGCCCCGCCCGTCCAGAGCACCGCCGGCGCGGCCCGCCCCTTCGAGGTCAACGGCGCGACCTTCCTCAACGCCGGTGCCGCTCTCCAGCGCTCGTGCGCCGTGCAGAAGAACGCGTGCGCCAACGCCGCCAACTCGGGCCAGCTCGCGGGCGGGGCGCAGCAGTGCGACGCCCAGGAGGACGCGTGCCGCGGCGCCGCCGCCCTGAGGAGGCGGTCGCGGAGGACCATGGCTTAGGTGGTGAATTATGTGGTGACCTCAACCCTCCAATCTTTTGGGGGGCGAGGGCGGGGAGATGGTGTATGACTTGGACCGGATTCTCTTTTCTTCTCCTGGGTATAACATGTTCTGGATTCAGGGGTGTAGTGTAGTACTGGGAATGAGAGATGAGTGAAATGGAAATGGAAATGGAAAGGCACATCTTTTTTTTACTACTTGATTCGATTTGCGTGCGTCTTGACTTCATTGTGTCTGTCTATTTGGCGGTGTTGAGGGCGACATTCGCGATGGGGAAGCCGACTGTGCCACCCCCCCCACCCCTCAGATGATGGGCCAGCAGCAACAACAGTGACCGCAGCAGCAGAAGCAGCAGAAGGATGCACGGAGATACTTCCACCGCCTTGCGAGGTCGCCAGACCCGAGGCAGCTTCTCACCAGCGGATTACCTCGCTTGCCCGCTACGAAACGAAATCGAGGGATCGCTGCTGTCCCAGCCGATCTCTTCTGTTGAGTCAGCGCGGGAACTGAAGCGGACGAGGTGTCAAGTTTCAGAGTTGTGAAATGGCTAAACTCCATGTGAATCTCGTCAAGGAGAAGGTGAGAAGGGGGGCATGAATCTCGCGTGCGGCTGTATGGGATGCGTGGGGGTGAGTAGAATGTCTTTCCGGCAGAGGTTGGGAGTGGGCGATGATGCAGTGTGGAGATAACTTTGGGGTTGGCGACGGCAGAGTTGGCGATGGTGTCATACTTGGTATTTCGTCCAAGGCTCGTATGTATGCGAAAGCCATGCAATACATTCCGCTGTACTCGCTGTGGCACGGAAGCTAGGGGGGCGTTGCCAAACTGAACCCTCCCAGCGCTCCCGCGACACACAACTTCCCTCCTCGACTTCTCCTCACCCCCAATTCACAGTCTAGCAAACCTCCCACAACGGCCTCGGCAGCGCCCCCTCCTTCCTCACCGCCGCCCGCCCCCCAACCTGCCTCGCCCCAACACACATCCTCATCCCCCCGTCCGGATACACCACCGACCGCGACTCAAGCCCATAGTAATCCGCAATCGCATGCGTCAACCACCTCCGAAATGCCGACTCCTCCCCCTCCACCACCATCACCCCCTCGCCGCCCTTCGTCCGCACCACAACATCCCGCATCCCCCCGTCGCCATCCACAATCACCAGGTCCTCGTCCCCGCTCTCCGGGTCCGGCGCAGCAGCCGACGACGACACGACAAACTCGCGCACCGGCTCCTCCAGCACGCGCACCCACGCCCGGATGGCGGGCATCTTCTTCGCCTTGAGGCGCAGGTCGCGCGGGACGACCTCCCGCTTGTTGTGCTCGTTGCGTGGCCGCTGCTCGCGCTCGCGGTACAGCCCGGCGAGGGCGTACGGGACTGTGTCGAGGACGGGGTAGGTGGGCTGGACGAGCCAGTCGCGCGCCGTGGGGGGTTCGACGTTGGGGATGGAGGCGAGGTGGTCTGTCGATCGCGGGCATGTTAGCGCGTGCATCCAGTGAGGGGGCGGGGGGGGGGGGGGCGTACCGTTCTCCCACCGGTTGAGGTGGCGATGGCCGAAGCGGCCCTTGCCCTCACGCTCGCGCTTCAGGGCGTTGAGCTTCGTCTTGGGGGGCGCCGGGCGTCGGGCGAGGGGGGGTTGCTGCCTGGAGGTCTTGGAGCCGGGGAAGGTGGGCAGCTTGAGGCGGCCGAGCTCGGCGTCGTTGAGCTGCGGGATGGGGGCGGTTCCGGGGCTGATGTGCAGGGACTCGAGGGCCGCGACGGTCCAGGACTCGATGTCGGGGGGCGCGGTGGAGGCGGCGGAGTGCGTGTGCTTGTGGCCGCTGGGGGCCGGGGCCGGAGCCGGGGCCGGGGTCAGGGCCGGGGATGCGATGTCGGTGGTGGTGATGGAGTGGACGTCATCGGGCGAGGCGGCACCGGGCGCAGGGGGAGTCGTGATGGCCATTGTGGTTGTGGTTGTGGTTGTGGTGTTGATTGGAGTTTGTTGAGAGGAAGTTGGAGACTCGAGAGGGAGTGATGATGCACGAGCGATGGGGGCCAGGGGGGGTGGCTCGGAGATAAGATCCCTTATCTCTGACTGATTGTTGAGATGAGGGTGAATGCTTGAGATTGTTCTCTTTGCTTGTGCCCTGCGATTTCAATTGAAATGGAGGTGAACAAAACGCCGAGTGACCAAAAGAGGGATGACCTGCTCGTTATGATTATATTCACCTTGTGAAGTTGCTGTACTCGTATGTGCTCACCGACATGACGCATCATCCGGGTTGCATTGCTGGATAGTCTCCGCCCCCACCCTTCGCCACGCCCCAATCAGCTGCCCCATGGAGAAGCCTATCAGGTACAGAATAGGGGGCACATGCTTCTCGATAGGGGCTACCTACTGCGTAGATATATACTGCACCTAAGCTGCCCGAGTTCATCAAATTCCAAAGGGAGAGGCGGGATAAATCAAATACAAGTTCAGTTTGTTGAATATTTGTACACAGGTATCTCCTCCTCAGATGCTGCGGGGTAAACAAGGTTGCAAGCCCCCCCTCCACAGCAATGCCCCCCAAACTCCAGGCTTAATGTGTTTGACGAAATCATGACCCCCATCCTCCCCACACCCCCTCAACCGTACCTAATTACCCCTTTCTCATCCCTACGACCACCTATTCTGCCCCAATCCATTCAAGCTATGCCTCAAATCGCCCCTCTTCTTCTCCCCACCCTCCCCCTCCTCCACATCCCCCGTCGGCCTTACCAACCCCGTGACGCTCGTGCGCATGCTCCCCCTCCCCCGCCCCGTGGCCGACTCCACCTCGGAGAAGTTGCCCATCTTGCCCCGACTCCCCCTCGCCCCGCTGCCGCTGCTCCCGCGGTCACCCCTCGCCGCAGCCGGCAGCCACGACGTGATCATGGCCGACAGCGCCTTGGGGCGCGAGATGTTGGACTTCCTCGTCGCCGGACGGAGGCTGTCGGAGCTGCTCTGCGACGCGAGCGTGTTGCGGCCATTGTTGCCGAGACGACGGCGCTTGAGCATGACAAAGGAGAGGACGATCAGGGCGATGGCGGCGACGGAGCCGACGACCGGCGCCGCGATCCAGGCGTTGGAAGTCGAGTTGTCATCGTCGTTGTTGTTGCCGTCTCGGTTGCCGCCGCCTTGCTGGTTGGCGTCGGGAGAGGTGAAGCCGCCGGTGCCTGTGGGGAGGAACTGGGGCGGGGCGAGCTGCGTGGGCGAGGGCGTCAGGTCCGTGGGAGCGGGGCTGCTGTCGGTGCTGGCGCTGGTGACCGTGTTGCTTGGGGGCATGAAGAAGACGGCGCCGTTGCCGGAGCCGCCCGTCGGTGTAGGGAGGGGCACCGTGGCGACGCCCTGGTTGGGGAACGGGGTGGGTGATGGGCCGGTGCCGCCTTCGTTGGGTGACGCGTTGCCGGCGCTTTGCATCAAAGCCGTGTCAACGCGGGCGTCTTGGACGATGACGCCGCTGTCGGTGACTTGGGACTTGAGGTAGCAGTTCTTGAAGCCCTGGTCGAGACTGGGGTCAAAGGTAACGGCGGCGCAGCTCGAGGTCGACGAGCAGATGCCCATGCAATCCTGGAGGTTCAAGGCGTGCTCCTGGCCAATGTCGAAGCCAGCAATCACCTTGCCGCACGCGAGGGTCCAGGCCGTGCCCCCTAGCGATGTCGTGGCCCCCAGAGTAGCGCAGTTGGATGAAGCGCTCGGGAAGCTGGCGACGACCGAGTCCAGACTTCTCGCCTGCCGCACGTTGCCGGGGCTCAGCCGGGATCTGAGCTGGCAGTTTCTCCCATCAAAGGTCGCCCCGTCGCACCTCGGATGGAATGACGAGCAGATGTCGGCGCAGGTCCGCAAGTCGAAGGCGTCGAATGTGTCCATCGTGGTCCCTCCAATGTCTGACCCGCACACGATGGTGAAGGGTTGCGCGGTGCCCAAGGAACCGCCATTTCGATTCGGACACGGAGAGGCATTCTGCTGCCTCCTGTCCAACGCCAGCATCCCAGCCCAGAGTTTTTGGGGATGCATCGTCAACTCTCGTCCGTGTCGTCGTCGTCCGTCCGGAAAATTAGTGAATGTGTAGCGTCCTTCGATCAACGAATCGGAGCTGGTGGGTATATGGTCATGTACGGGCCGAGCAGATGAAGAAAACAAACATTATTAATGGGAGGTGCGAAAAGCCTCACAGCGGGAGTCGAGGTTTTGCAGAAGCAACAAGCAAAAGGAGAACCAGGAACTACCTGGACCGGCTACGCCACCGCGGCTTATAAGAGAGCTATCTCGAGCCTCTCCGGGCAGCACGGATGTCTCTTGTCCGGCTGAGGGAAGAGGAACGCATGTTGCCGAGTCATCCACAACGGCAAGTCTCGATTTGATCGACCGATTGCCTTGTAAATGCCGAATGCTCTGGCATGTCATGCGGACGGTGGCATACAGGACTGACGCCCTATGTGGCACCTGTAGATGGAAGATGAATGACGGGTAAAGAGACACATGAGACGGGGAGTGACGATGCGGCGAGCGTCCTGTTCCAGGTTGACGATCATCTCAGTACGGGCGCCCGATCTGTGACGAAACATTTCGGCAGGGCCAGGAATGACTGCTGCCACGCCGGACCTTTGCGTGAGCCGGAGAAGACGATCCAATCATCTCTTGGGCTGTGGGGGAACGATTCTGTTGTTTGACACTGTCTGGGTGGTTCAGCGGGAAAAGAGGACGGGCTTGGTGATTCCGGAGAAGAGGTCTCGAGATGATGGTGGGAAGACGAGCCCGGCTTCTTCAAAGACAGCCTCCGGGAACAGCCCTGCATCTCGCCATGGCTAAATGATTGATCTGGACTGGTTCTCGGGGATGTCGTGATGCTTCTGGGGATCGCGAGCGTGCTCAAAGATTCATGGAACCCTACACCAGATCAAGATGGACCCTGCCCAAGACGGACGGGCCTCCCCCGCAAAAGGATGAGAGAAACGGGGATAAGGGTGGAACATTGTATCGATCGGTACCGATCTGGCGGGCAAGCGTATGGAGGGGAGGGGCACTTGCAGCTTGCGATGTGCGGTGTGTGACTGTGCGCGGACCTGCGTCGCAAGGCTTAGCATCCGAGCAGGCGAGTCTGATGTGGTGTGGCTCGAGGATGCCCAGACGGCCATCAAGGTCATGAAGCGCGGTCCTGGTTTGTATCTACCGCGAGATAGGAGATGCCTTGCTGGCTATCGGTGATTCGGTAGTTGCTGGATAGTCGAGGAGGGACAAAGTCGGATCTTGGGCGTCCTCTCGGGCAGTTGAGCCGGTGTTTCGTCGAAGCGCTCCAGTAGGAGCACTAGAAAACAGAGAAGGCCTGGAGGTGTTTACAGCAACATCCCTGGGGAAGAACCTAGCAAACCGATCGGAGGGTTGTGGGGGGGCAAGCGGTCGTGAATCGTGGGGGAGGCGGACGAGTCCCGTCGGGTGTGGTTTGGAGTTGGAAGTTGGGGCATGTCTTGGGGGAGGGAGATCTTGGAGGGGTTGTTTGAGCGACCTTTTGTAACGGCGCGTATCCCTGTCGGAGTCCGTGCACCGAGCTTCGTCTTCCATCCCGTCGCCAAGACTGTTCAAATGTTACCCATCTCATCTTCTCACGAGACTAGCGACGGGCCAGGTGATTCTCTCAGGCATACGGGCTATCACGAACTGTTCTACTGCGTAGGTTCGCGTCGCCGGTATCCCAGGAGCTCAGAAAAGAGGGTCCGGTGGGGCGGTCCGCGAACGGACCGGTTCTCCGCTGACAACGGAGCCGGCCCCGGAGCCGATCTTGAATTGGCTCCTGCATCATCGGCTTGAGACCTTGGCTACTGTCGTGTTCCGGTGATTCCAACTGTTTGAGGACTGCACAAGAGCCAAGTATCGTCCGCCACGCTGGTACGACAACGCGGCCACCACAGAGCACCTGCTGCAGTGCACACGCACCCCGCCACCTGCAGCACTGTGATGCCCATTGCCCAGGCTGGCCGGGGACCGAGATGCATCCGAGTCGCCGAAGGCGCTTGACGAGGCTTTTTCACTGTATCCAGCTGAAAGGCTGTGGATGCTCTGTGGACGGATGGACAGGGGCAGAGCGGCACTCCATTGTTCGTTGGGGCTGTGCCTGTCCATCGCTCTCCAGGGCGGGGTGATGCGGTGGCGGATCGTCTCGGGGGCGCTGGAATGCTGAGCCGCGCGGGTGTGGGCGGGTGCTGCGAGCAAACAGGCGCATCTCCGGATTTGGGATTCGTGATTCGTGACTTCCTGGATTGTTGGAACCTGGAAAACTTGAACACGCATCCGTCACGTGGAGGGGAAGGAAGCAGGCAATGGTCTTGCTCTCTCATCTCTGTCGTCCCTCAACCTTCATCAACAGCAACCGACTGATTGACGAGAAACAACCCGGACAACCAGCGCCGACTGCCGACCGCCGACACCCCGTCGTCATCGACTTTAACAAGCTTCTCACCTCCCGTCGTTCCAGATGCCACGCGGCAGCCCCGCCCGCGCGCAGCCTATCTACGTAACCCTGGGGCTGCGCAAGACAACAGCGAGGCTCGTACGACAAGGCAGACTGGTAGCAGACAATACCTATTGAGACGGAGCCTCGCCGTATCTCTCGACTCTCGAGTCTCGACGAAACAAACCACCGACAAAAGTGACCAGGACGGGGCATGACACCCCGTGACGACTTCGACTCTGGCCGTGGTCATGGCTCCCGCTTTGGGCCTGGATGCACGCCAATCCCCCCAGCACACCCTCCTCCAACTTGCCGCTGCCTATGGCGTCCGCGAACCTGACCGCGTCGCCTTCCCGGTGCCAGGCCCCACTCCCCGCACCCCCCACGACGACCAACTCGCCGAAGAGCTCCTGAAGAAGCGACGTCAGGCAGAGGGGCCCGACCGCTCGTCGCAGGGCAGCATCAAGCGCGCCTTTGGCTCCAGCAGGAAGACGTGGGACTCCAAGGAGATCTTCAACGCCCTCGACGCCCATGTCTCCAACGGCGGCGCTCCGGCTGTCGCCGACGCCCTCATCGCCAAGCTCCTCTTTGCCGGCGGCGACCTGAACCTCTCGTCGGGGAGCGTCCGGGGTCGCACCTCGCTGCTGACCCGCCGCAAGAGCTTCGAGTCCATGGAGCGAAGCCGCATCTTGCAAAAGGCCATCCACAACCGCCAGAGCGACATGGTCGCCATGCTGGTCGACCACGCCGACGGATTCACCATCGACGCCGCCCTGCCCGACGCCATGCGGTCCAGCGATCCCGTGATCCTGCAGATGCTCCTCCAGCACACTTCCAACTCTTTGCAGAGCGGCGACGCCAAGGACGCCTTTCGTCAGATGTGCATCATGGGTGGCCATGGAGACCTCGTTGGTCTCATTCTTCAGTCGAATGCAAGACCCGAGCCGACCTGGCTGTCCATGTGCATGGTCGACGCCACCCGGAAAGGCTGTCTCGATACCGTCGCGAGGCTCAGTCGGTCGAATGCCGACGGCGACTACAACAATGCCGAGGCCTTGAAGACGGCCATTGCCCTGTGCCGAGTCGACATTGCCCTCGCCATCCTCACCGGCGCCAAGCCCCCGAGGCCAGGAAGTCAGGGGCTGGCCGAGAGCTTCTTGAAGCTTTTCGAGCACCCCACCATCGACCCCAACATGAAGATGGCCTTTACCGAGGCCCTCCTCTGTGCCGGCGCCACTGGGGATGCCGTCTCGGCTGCCCTGATACAGGCTTCCCAAGCCGGGTTTTACGATCTGGTCGACTTGCTCGTCACCTACGGAGCATCAGTCGAGTTTAGAGATGCCCTGGTTGTGCGCCAGGCCGTTTCCAAAGGCCAGAGCAGTCTGGTGCAGCTCTTGTTGGCAGAACATTCAGTCCTGAGTCCGCTCTACGCGTCCGATTGTGTCTGCATGATTCCCAAAAAGATATCCCCAGAGGATCGGCATGCTCTCCTGAGCGTCTTGCTGCGGAAGGGGGCAAAGGGACCCGCTCTCCACGACGCCTTGATCGATGCCGTAAAGGCGATGGATTTGTACTCAATCGAACTTCTCGTCATTCCTCAATTTCCGGGCGCCCAACCCATCTCTAGCAGTGACGTCCGGAATGGCGCTCGCGGCTACGAAATGCACGACACGGCCTCGGTCGACTACAAGAACGGCCTGGCTTTGGGCATCGCCGTCAGGATGAACAGCTTGCCCATGGTCAAGCTGCTCCTCGCCGGCCGGCCATCTCCCCCCACACTCGACCTCGTGTTTCCCCAGCTCCACTCCCTCCCGCCGATGGATCGCTACTACATGGCCGAATGTTTCCTTGCCGCTGGACTCTCTGGACCGTGTATATCGGCCAATCTGCAAGTGGCCATCGAGGAGCATCCTCCGCAGAGAGACGAACGGTTCATCAATCTCTTGCTGCGGCACAACGCCGATGTCAACATCAATGATGGGGCCAGCATACTTTCGGCCATCACGATACGGGACTGCGGCCTGCTCGAGACCTTGCTCAAGGGAAACCCGAGTCCGCAGACCATCGCTGCCGCCATGGCCAGGGCCTTGATGGTGGAAGACAAGCGCCCAAGGTTCGATATTGTCAGGCTCCTGATAAACGCCGGCGCGGGACGAGACGGCCCACAGGTGTCGGCCGTGCTTGTGCAAATATTGCAAGCCAAGCCGGTCGACACACAGCTGGCGGCTCTTCTCCTTGAGTCTGGGCGGGCAGATGCCAATTATGAACAGGGCGCTGCCGCTCTTCTCGGTAAGTCGCTTGGCTAGAAGAAATGAGGCCTCGTTGCTAACTCTTCCCAGCTGCCAGTGAGCAAGACGAGCAAATATTCGATCTCGTTTGCCAGCATGGCAGGCCCACGCCACAGACCCTGTCTCTCGCTTTGGACGCCATTTGCAAGACACCACCAACATCGGCCAAGACCACAAAGGTCGCCTCCATCCTCCGCCGCCTGTCACAAAAAGAAGCAACGAGCTTTGCGCTGGAAACAGAGGTTGACATGCTGGTCGGTCTGCCATCAGAAAAACGGACCCCAGCTGTGGTTCGATCCTTGCTGGCCGCCGGTGCCGATGTCAACGCCAACAAGGCCGCGGCTCTTCGGGCTGCCGTTAGGGGAGCCGACATGCAGCTTCTAGACTTGCTCCTTGCGGCATCGCCAACACCAACATCACTGGCGACCGCTCTCCCGCATTCGGTCAACATTGCCGATCCCATGGACCGACTGAGCTTCACCCAAAAGCTCGTCGAGGCTGGCGTACCACGAACCGAGGCCAACAGGGCATTGATCTATGCAATCGCGACCCATCCCGCCGATCTCCCTTTGCTCGGCCTTTTGGCGTCCCACGCCGACTCGACAGACGGTGAGGCCTTGACACTGGCTGCCAAGAAGGAAAATCCCGACGTCGTAAATCTGCTGCTCGAAAAGACGATCCAGAGCTACCCGGCCCCGGTCCTGACGTCTGTGTTCCACCAGGCCACCAAGGGCCAAGATCAGGAGAAAAGGGCTGCCATTTGCAAGACGCTACTTGGGAAGGGCGTTACTGGCCGCATCGTCTCTGATGCTTTGGTCGCCGCGGCCTCGGACGGCGATCTCGTCCTGGCAGCGATTTTGATGGAGAACGGGGCGAGCGTCGAGCACCAGGAAGGCCAAGCGATCGTTGCTGCTTCTGCTTCGGGCTCGCATGAGGTTCTCGAGACGTTGCTGGCCGGCAAGGACAGTGCCAAGCCGGAGACGCTCGAGAAATGCTTCCAGGCGGCAACACAAGTAGGGGACTTGGAACGCAGGGCCGGTGTTTTCCGTCTCTTGCTTGCTGAGGGGGTGAGCGGCGTGGTGGTTGACGCTGAGCTTGTCTCTGCAGCAAAGTTTGGCCAAGATGGCGAGAATCTAGTCGCCCTGCTCCTGGAATACGGAGCCAACGTCGACTACAACTCGGGCGAAGCCATCTGGAACGCCACTCGAAGCGCCATGATGGGAAGCCTCAAGATGCTGCTCGGCATCAACAGGATTGGCGAAAAGCAAACCCGCCCTTCAGAAGCAACGCTGCTCAGAGCCCTCAAGGCCAGCAGGAAGCTGGGTCAAGACCCCAGGTACCAGGTCATCGACTGGTTGTTCCAAGCCGGGCTGCCTGCCTCGGAGGAGATCAACACCGCACTCAACAGGGCCGTCAAGGACGAACCTGATCTGCGACTTGTTCAGCTTCTTCTCAAACACGGCGCTTCTCCAGCTGCTAATGGCTGCGAGAGCTTGATCAATGCTGCTCAGTCGCTGCAGGCGGACATCCTGGCCGTCTTCTTGGACGCGCCCATCCTCCCGAAGGATATCTCGTGGGCTTTCCGACAGGCCTTTACCCCGGAAACCGCGAGCAGCTGGTTGTCGGGGGAGGGGTTCCAGGTCGCACAGATGCTGCTCACAAGGGGAGCCGAGGGAGACTGCCTCTCGCTGGCCCTCAGCGCTGCTATTGACAACTGCGGCACCGATAACGACACCATGGCGAGGCGGTTTGCTGAATTGCTTTTGCAGCACAAGGCCGATGTCAACTACGAATATGGACTGGTCGTCCAGAAAGCAGCCCACAGAGCCGACCCCGAGCTCATCGAGCTGGTCCTCCACGGCAGGCCCAATTCGTTGGCTGTATCGATGGCCTTTCCCTACCTGTTTGACTCTGATCTCTCGGAAGACGAGACCCTGCGGCTTGTGGAATTGTTTGCCTACTACCACGACGGCGAGGAACGGCTTGATCCCCTGTTCTCTCACCCTACGTCGGACCCGGTTATATTCCGCGCTCTCACCAAGTTCCCACGATCCCTCAAGATTCTGCAGGCCCTCCTCGACGCAGGCTACTATCACGACCATATGACGACACTGCGCGTCTCGGATGACATTGACCAAGACGAAAAGGTCAGCCTGCTGTTCTGGGCTCTGTTCCAGCCGCAAAAGAGAGTGAGCAGCGCCATCATCGAGCTTCTGATCCAACGGGGCGCCAAGGTCAATTTCGGGACACCCTTGTCCAAGATGACGCCTCTGATGCTCGCCATCCAAGCCAAGCGCACCGATCTCGTGGGAACATTGCTCATTGCAGGAGCAGACGTAGACGTGGTCGACGGCACAGGAAACACTCCCATGACCATGGCTACCCAGATCGGAGGTGATATTGGCACATCCATGATGTCCAAGATCCTCGCCGCTGATCCCTCCAAGAATGACGGGTCCCTGCATAACGCCGCCCGCGACTTGAACCTTAGTACAATGCAAATCCTCCTCGACTTTGGCCACGACCCCGACTTCCCTAGCACCCTTCATGACGGTCGCACCGCTCTCGGGGAGCTCTGCCTCAACGCCGCCGACGCCGGCCCCCTCACCGCCGCCCAGGAAAAGCAAATGGAGAGAGCCATGACCCTCCTCCTCAACAGCGGCACCGACACCACAATCCACTCCGCGGGAAAATCACCCCTCCTGCTCGCCCTGCACTCTGCTGATCCCGTCCCCACCACTCGTGCCCTCCTCAAAGTCGGCCTCTGGAAAACCATCAATTCCCCTTCGCACCACTTTACCTCACCCACCAACCACGTCCATTCCCCGACGCAGTACCTCCTCCGCATCCTGCCGTCCTCCCCCACCACTCCGCAACTCCTCGCCCTCCTCCAAGCCAACCGCGCCACCGACGTCTACTACGCCGCCGCCGGCCCCCAGCCCCCCGACGCAATGAACCTCCCACCGGACCTCCTTGCCGCCGAGCGCACCCGTCTCGCTCGCGACGAACTCGCCGCCCGCGACGCTGCCGCCCACTCCCTCGCCCTGTCGCGCGCAAATGACCTCGCGCGGGCGCACACGCGAATACTCGCCGAGCGCGCCGCCCTCGAAGACGCGCGGCGCGACTCCGAGACCGAGGCGCTCCGCGCCCGCGCAGCCATCGAGGAGCAGACGTTTGCAAAGGCGATGCGGCGCGCGCAGGCGGAGCGGGAAGCGGCGGCGGGGCACGAGCAGCGGCTGCTGGAGGCGGGGCTGACGCGCGCGAGGCTGGTGGGCGAGGCGGAGCAGGAGTGGGAGGGCAAGAGGGTGGCGAACGCGAAGGAGATGAGCAGTTTGCGGTTGAGAGAGAGAGAGGCGATAGAACGGCTGGAGGCGGCGGGAGACGAGAGGATTATGAGGCGGTTGACGGAGCAGAAGAAGTTGGTGCAGAGTCAAAGTGCCTTGGCGGCGCAATTGGAGGGGGGCGGAAGGGGGGCGAACAGGCAGATTGGGTATGTTGTGCCTGGGGAGGTGGATTAATTGGGTCAGTGGGGGTACACATGGGATCATGCGCTGGGAACTGGATTTGGTGTTTGATTTGGGAGGGATGGGTTGGTATACCACGGCTAGAAAATGTGACTCTTTTCGTTTTCCTCTGGCTCGTGGCTTTTTCCCATGCTATCTGATGGAAAAGAGTGTGACTCGGTCAGTGTGTTGAGTTCATTGTTGACAACCCCTGAATGCCAAGGCCCGCCCCTTAACCACCCGGGCAACGCCACCAAGATTCAAGTGCTGTCTTTCTCCGTGGTTTCGGGAGAGGTTCCCGTTCCCCGAAAGAAGATTCGTACGGATCAACATGAGAATTTTGAAACGGGGATATGGGACACACCGGGGGGCAGGTGGTGAAATGCAGTGTCCGTAAAGGTTCGAGGATGGGTGCAATGTGCAATGTGCATAACGTCCGTCTCGAGCCATCTCTGGAGAGATAGCATGGATTTGAACACAGCTTCTTCCAACCCTCCCTCAACCTCAACAAGACCTACTGGAAAGACCGCTGTCGAGAATCATTAACCGAGGCCCTCGGGGTTCTCAACACAGGGTGGCTCAAGGTGTGCCCCGCGGCGCTCCTTCCTCGCGACGCTCCTTTCTCTCGAGGCTTGACAGACCCCTCCACCTTTCCCAAACCATCAAGAAACAAGAAGAGTAGGTATGTTTTCACACCGCCCCTCCATCCTCCCCTCACTGACAGCAGCAAGATCGACAGGCGACACGACCAGCAACAGCACACAGCATGGCTGACAAGACCGCACCGGGCGGCGCCCTCGCCCTTACGCCCGATTCAATCACGTCACCAATTTCGTCGCCTGCTCTTTCAGGCGACGTCTCCGCGGAGCCGGCCCAGCCCTCTCAGACGGCCCAGCCCTCTCAGACGGTCCAGCCTACAGGAAGCTGCTGGGCTGGCAGGTACTTGTTGATAAGATAGCGTGTCCGGACGGTGGTACTTTTCATACTGGCACCTCTGCCCTGACGACATCCCCACCCGATCACATTTGGCGACAAGGTACAGCTTTCAACAATAATGGAAAGGGACTGCGAGCCGGAGAGATTGGAGAAAAACACGGGACCATGATGGAAAAGAAAGACACATTTCACACCTCATGGGGGCTCAATGAGGCAATGTGCGGCCCAGACCAGTTGACTCGCCTGTCCGATTAGAAGACAGCCTCCCTCCAGAATTTGGAATCCCTCTTTTTGCGGCCGGCGAGTATTTCAACTCCTCTGGTTGCCAGCCACTCGGAGTATTTCAAGCTCACTGTCGCCAACGAAATTCTATATCTTATATTTAATCCCTCCCGTCACAACTCTCACCAGCTACACCGAGAAAATCTTCCATCCCATCCCATCTCCCACGCTGCAAGATGGCGAATGACTTGGAGGCCGACCGCGCTCTGTCGGTATCCGACGTCCAGATTGACGGAAGCCGAGTTATGCACAACGAATCCACGACGACCGTGAAACCATCTGGTCCGCACTAGCCCAACATGGGACAAAGATACACAGCCGATGGCGCAAGAAGAACGCCCACAAGCAGCGCGCCGTACTGTTGTCGGCGTATCCCAAGATGCCGTTGGCGTACCGACAGACGACTGATCTCTTGGTCACCAAGTTGAAGCCAATCCACCAGCAACCAGCGTTCCGGGATGCGTGCCTGCTGCCGGCGCTAAATCCAGAATCGCTGCAAGCAGATCAAAACCGCGTCCTGTCGCTGCTCGATGCGCGTTCGTGGCACGTCCCGTCCCGATTCGCCGCCACGGACCTCAAGTCGATCGAGTTCGGCCGCCGGGTTGGTGTCATCAAACCTCGGCGCACCACGGCCGACGTCAGCGACTACACCATGGTCCTGAACGGGGCGGGGACGCGCCTCGCAAATGGCAAGCTTGAGCAGTACAAGGACGGAAACGGATGCCCCCTCGGCACTATTACGCCAGGGGAACGACAGCGTCAGTTTACCCCAATCGAAGGTCTCCTGGTCCTCGAGATACAGCAGAGGACATACGGGATTCCTCTCAGTTTCATCTTCTGGCAGCCTGAGATGAATCCAATTCTACACTGCAGCCCTGGTTTGTTTGTTAGCACGAGACATTCGAGGTACTAGCCAAGGCCATACACTGTTTGATCTGGGGCCTGGGAGATAGAACTAGACGCCTGTACTTTTGCTGACCAAGCCCTAGAGACGGAACTGGATACCAATATCTCTGCTGACTATCCCTATAGGTGGAACTGGAAACTAATATTCCTGTCGACTAGGCCTAGAGATAGAACTGGATAGGCCCTGAAGTCGGAACTGGAGACGTCTCGTTTTGTAGGAGAGGTCTGATTTCCTTGGCAATAGGTCTCGCGCTAATAAACAAACCAGGGCTGGAGTGCATTTGGGTCGGGCTCGGGGTTGCCAGGACGTTGCGCAGCGCGAGCTCGATCGCGCCCACGTCGACTGGCGGCGGCCGCTGGCTCTCCAACGCCCCCTTGACCGCGGTCTCCACCGCCTCCACGTCCACCGAGAACCGCCTCTGCGCCCTAAACGACTCAAGCGAGTTGCCGACCGCTTGCCTAATGTGGAACCTGGTCAACCTCCGATCCTCATGCTGCCTGGCCTTCGTCTCAACGAAGTCTTGGAGCTTGGCAACCATGACGCCTAGATCCTCGTGGTCTGCCCGCAGTATCTTCTGCATCTTCTCCAGATACTCTGCGTCATCCTTGTCAGCTGTGTCTGCATCGCCGCCAGCTTGTCCGTGAGTTTCTGAATATTGGCTTCGCGCCCCTCAAGGGACTCGAGTTTGACCTCCCGCAACTGCACGGCGTTCTCGCGTCGACGGACGGCCGAGTCGGCGTTCTTCACTTTCAGCTCTCGTTTTTCGATGTCGGCCCCGCGGGCAATGGCAGAATTCTCACGTTCCTTGAGGTCGTTTTCGCACTTTCCGATGATTGCGTTTTGACGGTCCCTCCCATGACCATGATGCGGAGATTGTCAACATCATCCGCTCCCTTCAGGATCACGCGAAGAAACGGAGGAAAAAGCAACACCGTGACACCTGGGACGCAGAGAGGACCAATGATATGATCGAGCGATGGGACACGGTCCACCTCGAAGAGAAAGTCCGGGCGATCCAGGTTGCCCGCGAACAGGCCGCCGCAGCCCTCGAGGAAGCCCAAAAGACACGCGAGGATACCAGACGCCTCGAAAGCCAGGCGACAAAGGCTCTGGATGATGCCAAGCGGATGAAGGAAGAGGTGACCAAGCAGACGGCCGAGATCAAGCAAAGAAACCAGCTCTCCGTCCAGCGTAAGCGCGCACTCGACCAGCGCTGGAGGGAATTTTCCAGGGAAAACAAGCAGCTGCTGGAAAGCAACAAGGTCTTGGCCGGGGAAAGGGAGCAGTTCCGTGCCCTCATACGGGACTCGTTGAAGAAGGAGCGCCTGAAGCTCCAGCAGCAGCAGGACGGCCTCGAGGACATGGTCAAGGTGGCTGAACACCGAGAACGAGCTGCACACGAGTACAAGAAGCGGCTTGACGTCGTCAAGGCCGGCCTGGACGACCGGGAAGCCGCCCTCGATCAACGAGCGTCAAAGCTGGAAGCGGCCGAGGCCAGCGCGGCCCAAGAAGCCATCGTCCAGACCATCAGGGCGGTGACTACGGATATCGTTCACACGCACGTCGACGACCTGCGGCAGCTCTTCAAGACCGGCATGGAGGAAGTCGCCGCTACTACGGCCTCGACCACACGAGAGCAGTGCGATTTGTCGGCGCGGCTTGCCCAGCTCACCAAGCAAGAAGAGTCCCTCGCCCGGCGGGAAGAGGCCCAGAAAGCCCGCGATGCCATCCTGCAGGGCTACTCCGGTGATGACTTGTGGCCTTTTTCCATACTAGCTGATGGAAAAAAGCCGGAAGGAGGTTGAGGCCACTCATTGTTGACAACCCCTAAATGGCAAGGCCACCACCGCCAGCCCCGTAGCTACCCGGGCAACGCCACCAGGATTCAAGTACTGTCTTTCTCCGTGGTTTCTACCTACAGGCTCTCAAGTTCAACGGAGAGATTCCCGTTCCCCGAAAGGAGTATCGAGATCTTATATTTAGTCGCGCATGCCAATACTTTAATGCCACCGCCCCTGGAGAATGCCCCTGAACATAGGCATGTCCAGGCTGCGACAGCACAGGAGAGCGGGCGGCAGAGAGCCGATGGGAGCGTAGGGTAGCCTGCGAGGCGCCTGGTCCCTGTGCCACCGGCGACGGCACCGCTGTCTGGGGAGGAGTTGTGGTCGAGACGTCGGACGTCATCGCCCGGTTCTCAATCAGCTTCGTCCGCATACTGTTCATGGCCACTTTGCCGAGAACCTCGGCGAACCTTGACATCCCGGATGGCGCTGATGTCGACTTGGTATCGTCACTAAAAACCTCCCTGTACAGAGGACCGCCCACCGGATGGGGAATGTCGTACGAGCCCAGGTTACGGAGAGCTGTTTCCACAGCGTTAATGTCGATCGTTCGTACGACATAGAAGCTGCCGCCAGCTTCCGTACGGCCTCGCCCCCCCTTGAAGACGTTAGCCAGACCGGTGAACAGGAGGAACCAGTCTGAGGTTTGGAGCCTCGGCTCCCGCTCATGTGCCCGGCGGCACAACTCCCCTACACTCCGTCGCTTGTCCAGTCGAACAGTCCGCTCGGCATCAATCTCTTCGCGGAGTCGGTCGAGGAACTTGCTGTCAGTGTGGTTGTGGAAGTCCCACGTCGTGCGGTCGTCCGTCCGCGCGATGACGGCCATCTGAAGGGCAAGGACGAGCGACCTGACCTCTCCATCTCGCCAGAGAGGGTGCCACATGACGTCCAGGAGGGCCTTGCATGTGGACGCAGGCCACAGCGGCGAGTACTGAAGAAGCTCTGGGTCCTTGATCTTCCTCTGCGAGGACAAGTCTATGCAGAGGCGGTGGGTCGGGCTGCCGGTGAGGCCATTGCCGAAAATGTCGGTTGGCACACACCGAAAGTACTGCCCGAATGTCTTCCAGACCTTCAGGAGGTCCGAGATGGTATCCGAGGTCTCTTTGTCGATTTGTGCCTTGAGAGGGCTCGCCCTCCACTGCTCAACGAGCTGTCTTGGTCGACATGGCCGTCTGTGGGTGCGGCCATCGTCCGCGCGATGACCGCCAGTTGGTGAGGAATGTTTGCCGCATCAATGAGCTTGAAATGGTAGGACGAAGAGTGCGGTGGGCGAGGATATGACGAAACTTGCTGCTGGAAATGATCGAGAGCCGCCAGGAGTGACTTGGAGAAGACGCTCAAAATCACCGAGAAGAAATGAAACATTTTCAAGCCAGTTTTCGACCACGAGGACCGTAACAAGGTTTCAAACCCTCGGCAGTGTCAATGAATGTATCCCTGTTCCCCGACAAGTGGCGGGAACAAGTAGAAATGAACGGAGATACATATTTTGGTATTGAGAAGAGGCCAAAGATGACTGAGGAGATGATGAAACATTCCCTCCCGTAGTTACTTAGGGTAGGACTAACCTTGGAGGCGGCAAGGGGTTCAGGGGCGGCAGGGGGCACGGCAGGGGGCGTAAGATTAATATCTAGAAACGCGAAGACGAAATACAACTAACATCTCGACCAGACCGACAGTGAAGCTACACCAACTCGACTTGACACGGAGACTGTTGGCAGGCGATGCCCAGCAAAGGTACTAAGAGAGCCGTAGCGGGTCGGCCGGAGAGCCGCCGGCTCGGAGGGGCAAGAGATGGCGAGGTTAGGTCGCTCGTCATTACCCTCCAACTGCCAGTGGCGGTCATCGCGTGGAAGGATGACCGTAAGACGTGGGACTTCCAACCCAAATACACTCCAGCCCTGGTTTGTTTGTTAGCGCGAGAGTCGAGACCTATTGCCAAGGAAATCAGACCTCTCCTACAAAACCAGACGTCTCTAATTCCGACTTCAGGGCCTATCCAGTTCCAACTCTAGGCCTAGTCAGCAAAGATATTAGTATCTAGTTCCATCTCTAGGGGCTGGTCAGCAAAAGCACAGGTGTCCAGTTCTGTCTCCAAGGCCCTACAATCCAGTACTGTACGGTTTGTTTGTTAGCGCGGGGCCTCTCGCTGAAGACGCTACGTCTCCTGTTCCGACCTTAGACCTCTAATTCTGACTCCAGGACCTCCAGCTCTATATTTTGAAGCTTACTAGTTGCAGAAATAAAAGGTGTCCAGTTTCGACCTAAAGGTATCCGACTCTGAGGGAAAGGTATCCAGTTCCAACTCCAGGGCCTCCATCAAATAGTATGTGGCCTGTGTTTACACAGCAGAATGTCTCGCGTTAACAAGCAAACCAGGGCTGGAGTGTACAGCACCACGCAAGACAGCATTGTAGACAGGGTGTCCATATGCGTGGAGCGGCTCAGTTCGCTCCGTCTCAACAAGAATCTGGAGCAGGAGGGAGGGCACTGGGGATGACCGCGCGGCGTCGCTGGCAAGATTGGTAATAGCCTGCGTTGGAACGGACGATGTGAAGTGCCTCCATGCTCGGCCCCAGTGCACACTCTTTCTTCGGGAGGTCCCAGTTCTCGGCACACAGTAGCATTCCCCTGATGCGAGAAGCCCTCCGGTTGGCCTGGTCGGCCTGGACATGCGTGCGCCGCCGCATACCTAGGTATGCATCTTTAAGCGCCAGCAGCGCGCGATCGGTGAGCCCGACCCGACGGTCGAATTCGAGCGCACACCAGTGCCGGCCGTCCAGACGCTCGGCTGGAAAGCACCACGTCCGCTTGGCGAGGCAACGCATCAATATGGGCTCCTGAGGGGGACAGCACTACGGTCCGGGCGTGGCCTCGCCCCGGCGGGCGATGACGCAGGGACGGAGATTCCCGACAGCGAGGCGGATTTTCGCCCACGGGAGCCTTCTGTGAAACTGTGAGACAGATGTCATGGGCTATGGGGATGGACGGGTCCGTACAGGCGATTTTGTTGAAATCCATTGCCTGCCCGGTGGTCGAAACAAGCGGGAACGTGGGCGGAAAGGGTCCAAGTTGTCGGGGGGGCTGTTAGGGGAGATGGGTATCAATCGAGATGGCGAGGCCACATACCTTAGCGGGGATTGGTGGATTGCTGTAAGCCTTGATGGGAGCCCCTAAGACTTGATAAGCAGGCCAATGACTTGTAGGAGACCTAAGACTTGCAGGGCGGGTAAGACTTACAGAGGCGATGTATCACGCCATACAAATTTGTACTACACGGTACATCGCTCAATTACAGCACACCTTTCAGAGCCTCCCCACTACGACATCGCCGACATCGTCGGGTGTCGACCACATTGCTCCTTCCTCTTGTCGCTATATTACCTGCACAGCTTCCTCCAACGATCGTAATTCGAAAATTTTGCCGTGGTTTAATTGATTCGCGTGTCTCTTGTGTTCCAGATGCCTTGTGTTCAATTCCGTGATGTGCCAGAAATGATGAAGTGTGTGATGCCCTCTTGTAATGCCTTGAAAGCAATGCGATGCCTTGAAAGTGGTGCGATGCCCTGAAAAATTGAATTGCGAGGCCTGGAAGCGATTGTTTTTTTGCCCTTGGGGGCTGGGGCCCTGTGGAGTGCCCTGGGCCCTCTGGTGCTCTGGAGCGGGCATTCTGATTGGCTGCAAGTCCTGCAAGTCTTATCCTGACCACAAGTCTTAGTTTCACATGGAGACTAACTAATGGGGCAGGACTTGTAGGCCTACAAGGCTTACAAGAAGGCACTAATTCCCGCTAAGGTAGGCAACTTTCTTGAAATGTCTGCCCGGTGGCCGAAACCAGCGCGAATGCTTTAATGTCTCCGTAGCTCTCGGTTGATTTCAACTTATATATGATTTTGTCCTCCGTCTGCTGGCATGCATGATGTGATCTGACTACCAGCAAGGCTCCTACCAGCTTAAAGTACCCGCCGTACACGTTTTCCTTCCGACGACGCTCGAATCCGAGACTCTGGAGAACATTGCAAGATTGGAAGGCCATAGAGGCACTCTGCCTTTATGTTCAGTTGGTAATATTGGCCATTAGTACACGCGGACCCGTGCCCGAAACTCTCCTCGACATCAACCCGGCATACACGTAACACGGCCGTTCCACCTCGACAGCTTCCAAACCATCTCATCAAGATTCGCGCCCCAACCCCCAACAAAGCCCATCCTGCCCCCAGCGGCACCTACTACTCGTCGTCGTCGTCATCAGAGTCTTCGTCATTCTCGCCGTTTTTCCACCACGCCAAATTCAAGACTTCGTGTTTGCTAAGTGGAATATTGCCAGTGACCCGTATCCTCCGGCCATCACTCAACTTGAACACCCGATCCGGGCATGTGGCTTGGCCACCCTTCAACAAGTCCTTGTCGCGCTCATGTATAACATGGGCGCGGCGAAGTCCAAACTCAAACAAGACGTACACATGCGGGCCCATGACTATTCCGACGTCGAGGTCCTCCCACACTATGCCAGCTGCCTCGCAGTGGCGGCGTAGCGCGTCTGTCCCGAAGCCGTCCGACAGGGCCAGCGTGGACAGATCGTCGAAAGGCCGTCTGTCCCGCTCTTTGTAAGGCGGGACGTTGGACAGCAACCCGGTTATCGTGCTCTTGATCTCGTCGAAGCCCAGGGCACCTGCGGCCACGGCCGCCATGAAGACGATTTCGGAGGTGAGGTTCTCGGTCATGAGCAGCCGACGCAGTGTGAGAGCAACCAGGCCGACATCAGCAGAACCAGGGCCCAACTGAATCGACCGGCTGCACAGGCGGGCGAGCAAGCTGTGCAGCGCTGCGCGGTTGCTACCCGGCTGCAGAGCGGCGAGCACGCGCAGGGACTCGATCTGGGCGGCGTCCTTGTCCATGTCGATGGGCGCGCGTGGCTCGATCCACCATGGCTCGTGGTCGGGAATTGTCGCCAACTTATGGGCCTCGATGCACTCAACGACCTCGCGCCACTCGTCGATGGGCATATGTGAAACGGGGATGCCGGCTGAGCCTAGCAATACTTTCGCCTCGCGGAACTCTGGCCTATGCATTTCGACGGGGCTGGCCTTCGGGAATGGCAGTGCGATAACACTCTGCGTCATCTCCAGGCAATATTTGCTGTGCGCGGACAGGGTCTTTCGGTGTTGGGCCTGCTCATCCTCCAGCAGGCGTGCAGTGCTCTGACGGGCCGCGGTCTCGTTCTCAAAATTCTTCTTTGTCGCATCAAGGGCGCCCCGCAGGCTCTCTACCTCCTTCTGCAGCTCGTCTCTTTCTTTTTCGAGCAGCTTCAGTTTATCGAGGGTGGTGTTGAGGACGGCGATGAGGTCGAGATGCTTCAACATGAGAGCCCTGGACGCGTCGACGGTCCGCTTCAAATTCTCTGTGGCCTGGGCGGATATCTGGACAGCTTCTCCATCGTCCATCTCCGCTTGCTGCTTAGCGTGCTTGAACAAGTCGTGGTGTGGGGTCTGTCGGCTCTTTTCGTTGCTTTGAGCGGACGGGGGGCGGCGGGGGGGGGGGGGGGGGGGGGGGGGTAAAAGTAATGGGGGGTACATGAGTGGCCCTGGTTTTTTTTTTTTGAAGGGGGTGGGGGCCCCACGTCAATGGGACGAAGTTTATTCCCCATTGCC